>JAQMYJ010000004.1:7276299-7293725 GCA_030014305.1 Clarias laeviceps | reverse complement strand
CGAAAAATTGATTTTTTTCGCACGGAAAGATGGGAACGTACTCACAGCGCCAAAAACTCGCAGTGAATCATGATAAACCATACTTATGGCCACCGCGTGAAACCGCATAGGTGAGATAGGGGTATAAGTGCAGATGATATCACATAGTGCTTGTTGTAGGGTCTAGAAATCCCTAGAACAGAACAGAGGCAATTCAGAACCACCTAGAAGCAATGGCTTCTAAGGAGACAAAGTGGTGTTGGTGTTGAAGATTATATAATGTTATCTTGCTTGTTATCAAATGTGTTTTCTTGCTGAAAGTGCTTCCGTGACTGGCTTTAAATGAGGGTTTTAGCAGGCAGCTGCTCTCTCCTTGTTGCAGTATTGTGGACCATACCGGCCTACAGTCACCCATGCTGGAGACAGACAGTTAGTGTAATTGGCTAGTGATTGGCTGTAGAACCGTGATTAATGTGGGAGCACTAAGTCCCTCCCATCCCACCCCACTGAGAGAGTTCGGCCAATCAGCTCTCTCTAGGCCCCCAGCTGCGGGAGGCTACAGAATAAAACAGTCCTGTTACTGTATTGTGGTTAAATTAGTGGTGGTCAAAAGTATTGGGACATACTACATATAATACATGGGTATTATAGTTCTCCCTGTGCACAAAACAGGTGACGTCACCAACTAGTTCTAGCCAATCTAGCTGAATCAACTGGACTTGTGAAAAACTGACTATGTGACAATGATATTCAGCTCCTGGAGGTATGATCGTTGGACAGATTTCTTTTTGACTTATAACCAGCCAGGTCCTGCAGGTTTTGAAGAATAAAGGACTTCACACTGAATACTGATTCTTGTATAGCACTTTCATTGGAAAAAAACAACAACAGCAACAACAAATTATTCTTATCATCTTGAAAAAAATTGAGAATTTCATTAAAACACTGAATTCCACTTTTGACTCAAAACATTTGGCCATCCTTACACAAAAAGTTTTATTTTTGTATTTTTCTATATGCAAGACTATTAGATTTAAGTCCTTAATAAATGTTTAAACTGCTGTTTTAAACTGGAAATTATCCAAAACATACACAAACATACTCTGAGTTACAAACTCGATTCCAACTGTACAAATTGTGAATAAAAACAGAATACAAATAATGTGGAAGTTTCAAATTTCAATATTTTCTTCAGAATACAACATAGATGACATATCAAATGTTTAAACTGAGAAAATGTATCATTTTAAGGGAAAAACAAGTTGATGTTAAATTTCATGGCATCAACACATCCCAAAAAAGTTTGGACAAGGCCATTTTTACCACTGTGTGGAATCCCCTCTTCTTTTTATAACAAGTTGCTCAAGTTTAGGAATAGGAATGCTGTCCCATTCTTGTCTAAAGCAGGCTTCTAGTTGTTCAACTGTCTTGGGTCTTCTTTGTCACTTCTTCCTCTTTATGATGCGCCAAATGTTTTCTATGGGTGAAAAATCTGGACTGCAGGCTGGACATTTCAGCAGGATGTGGTCTGGCATTATCATGTTGGAAATTGCAAGGTCTTCCCTGAAAGAGACGACGTCTGGATGGGAGCATGTGTTGTTCTAGAACTTGGATATACCTTTCAGCATTTATGGTGCCTTTCCAGATGTGCAAGCTGCCCATGCCACACGCACTCATGCAACCCCATACCATCAGAGATGCAGGCTTCTGAACTGAGCGCTGAAAACAACTTGGGTTGTCCTTGTCCTCTTTAGTCAGGATGACATGGCGTCCCAGTTTCCCAAAAAGAACTTAAAATTTTGATTCGTCTGACCACAGAACAGTTTTCCACTTTGCCACAGTCCATTTTAAATGAGCCTTGGCCCAGAGAAAACGCCTGCGCTTCTGGATCATGTTTAGAGATGGCTTCTTTTTTGACCTATAGAGTTTTAGCCGGCAACGGCGAATGGCACGGTGGATGGTGTTCACCGACAATGTTTTCTGGAAGTATTCCTGAGTATTCCTTATAGGTACATTTAACTTTTCCGGCCTCTTATTGCTACCTGCCCCAACTTTTTTTGGAATGTGTAGCTCTCATGAAATCCAAAATGAGCCAATATTTGGCATATTTCAAAATGTATCACTTTCAACATTTGATATGTTATCTATATTCTATTCTGAATAAAATATTGAAATTTGAAATTTCCACTTCATTGCATTCTGTTTTTATTCACAATTTGCAACTTTTTTGGAATCGGGTTTGTAGAAACATCATGACGAAGGAGGTTATACATATGATATCACATGGTTAAATATGTGAAGTTTTATGGTCAGCTAAAGCTGTTAGGATATAAAAAGAATGACATGCAAGTATGATGTTCTATAGTAATATATACTGGACTGGTTCTATGCCATGGGGCCTCTCTCTCTCTCTGTCTCTCTCTCTCGATGTTTATCAGGGGCTGAGCACTGGCCAGACACATACAATGCCTACTAAAAATATCCAGCAGCTGTTGGAGACGAGAATCGTGCCGAGCCTCTCATCTTCCACCATGACAGAAAGACTTCAGGGAAGAAATCAGCCAGCATTTATTGCATCTTTTGACAGTCCGTCGGATCCGAGCACTGGGGCGCGCACACACTCGTACACACTTTAACACACATTGCCAGATGCACAGTTTCTGTAGGGGCAACGCAAACATTTATTAACAAACAGAATAATGGGGCACCCTCGAGCAAGCACCACATGCGACCAAAGGCCTGTTAAATAGAGCTTAAATACGGCTTATGACAGATTAGCACTCTCGGCTGATTCCAGCCGTTGTATATCATCGCAGAGCACGGGTGGAATGTTTTGCTTTGCTCCCTGTGATAATTCGTCCCGACGTTTAAATTACACCAAATACGCCTGAATGTGGATCAAATTAACATATAGCTCATTAGCCTGAAAAGGATGAATAAGCTTTCGCACCTTGTTCGAGTATTCACAAAATTTGTGTAGGGATGTCATCCATGCCCTTAGATGCATGCTCAGCTACAGACGAGTGAGCAGACGTGCATGTTCACCCACTCGTGCACTGACAAACACAGGGCACAGGAAAAAAAAAAAAACACTGTACTGAAGCACTTACATACTTGAAGCAGCATGCATAAACCCTTAAACTCTCTCACTCCTCAATTTTGGGACTCCACACCTTCCTATTAGTTTCAGCGTAATTACTGAACCACAACTACAACTAAAACACTGCAATAATAATGGAATCATAAATGCACTTGGTCTCATATCTTTCACCTTACGCCAACACGTATAGTAGACTTCTTTTTATTACTCTGATTAATTAACACTATATAATGCGGCTTAGCGGTAGGCTTCCCACCTGCCATGCTGAAGGCCCGGGTTTGATTCCGAGCCAATGCCCCAAACCCACCAACTGGATGGAGGGCATGCTTAGTGCCGGTTCCAAGCCGAGATGGAAATGGGATGGTTGTGTCAGAAAGGGCATCCGGTGTAAAGTCTGTGCCAAGTTAAACGTTTAGATCAGATGGTCCGCTTCACAGGAGCGGACGAAAGAACAACAACAAATACACGGTTTGATAGCACAATTTTTCAGATTTTCACTCATTTTAGCTTTTATTATTTTCTAATACACAGGGTTATCTACAACAAAATGTTTAATTTGAAAAAAAAAAAAAGACACTATATAACCTTATTTTACACTCTTTATACTTCCACCTTTTGAGCAAAAACAATTTTGATAAAATATTTTGACATTTGTGCTTTCATACTACGTATTCTTCTGCCTCGAAGATCAAATCCACTGAAATATATTTCAGTTTGCAATACTTCTTTCTTCATTTAAAAAAAGAAAATGAAATTCTCATTTCGCTGTTAAACCGTTCATATAATACAGTGGAACCTTGGATTACGAGTAAAGATTTTTACAAAATTTTTACTTGTTAAATGAGCGCGGTCCATATATACGAGTATTATAGTACGCATGTGCTTTCTTTGTCTGCCGAGCATCACATGATCACAACTGAGCCAATGATTCTTCTCTCTTTCGCACAGTGGGATTGTGGGTAATCGCCTCCCATGCTCAGTCTCAGTGCGTGTGCGTCACTCGTACAGTCGACATCCGTGAGCACGTGTACTGTTTACTATAACGCTGTGACCACATGTGTGTGTGTAAAACATTTCTTTTTATTTCATGACCAAAAGTGTAATGACTGTTCTTTAGTAACTGTACTGCAAAAACAGTTCTTGTGAAGAAAAAAAAGTTAAAAAGGCCGTAGGAGTGCAGGAGATGAGTCTGTTTAACGACGATGCAACATCACATTTCCACAAAATCCTCAAAAGGAGGAAAAAGCAAGAGTCATTAGAGATGTTCCTTCTTAAAGTCACGCAAAAAGCAGAAGACTCTAGTAACCAGAGACTCTCTGTCAGAGAAAAGTTAGTGTGTGTGTGAAAGTCTTTCTACACAGTAGCCCTCCTCCTCCTGTTTCTTCTCTCGTCTAACACCAGGCATGATTCTTTTCCAAGGTAAAGTGCAGTTTAATCTGTTTTATTTTTGCTTTATATTTTGTATTGATTATTTTTATATGAATATTTTTGGGCTGTGGAACGAATTATCTGAGTTTCCATTATTTCTTATGTGGAAATTTACTTTGATATACAAGTGCTTTGATATACTGTACAAGCATGCTTCCAAAACAAATTATGCTCGCAATCCAAGGTTTATCTGTACATAATCGACAATCAAATGTTCCAGACGGTAGAATGTGAAGCCTGACTGTCTATAGCAATTCATGTTACATATTTATCGTAGGAGATGAAGCAAGTTTATTATTACGCCATACATTTTGCAGAGAAAAAGGAATAATACAAGAGACTAAAGTATCCCTACTATTGTGTATCTTTCTTATGCCCATGTCTAAGCCCAAAGCATTACACTGATGAATTTTACAAGCCTATATTAATAATATTATATTGATATTGATGAGTTTGTATATTAAATAACCAGAAGGAGCATTTCCTTCCCCCCGTGATTGCTGCGTTGTGCTTCCTTGCCGCTGTAGGTCTAACTACCGTCTCTGGGTTACTTGAAATAAATCAAAAGAAAACTTGTGTTTTTCAGGCTCACTGCCTTCTTCGGTAATCTCACTGCACTCAGATGACAGACGGCTGCGGCTTTGTTACTCCACTCCCCGCGTCTCTCACCCCTCCTGAAAGCCGGCAGCAAATACAGAAGCCTTTCAGTGACTCTATCAGTGCGAGTTATGGAGCACAGAGGGGAATGTAATTACCCTGTGAGGAGTGAAGTTTGGCCGATGCATCATCAAGCTTTCGTCTTTAATATATGAAAGTGGAGAGCATCACCATAAACCAAAAAAAAAAAAAAAAAAAAAACCTTACAGTGACGGTGATGATGATGACAGATCACATGGGGGACACGTCTGACTGCTAAATAAACAGCTTTAGTGGGATTAGTGCGTACACACAAACACAAATGGATCTCTCATGGTACTTTTATTGATTTTTTTTTTTTTCAAGAGCCAGATAGATTGTATTTGTGTTATTCAGGTTTAAACTACTTCAGTGAGACGAGTCAGACTGTATTCTTCCATCTACCTTATTGTAAGGCTGTAAGTACAGATGGCCATATTGTAGTGTGTTGTGTATGTGTATCCTTTTACAGTACATTCCTGTTATGGCTACAATAAATAAAACATTTAAAAAGTTCTTTGATACTTATCAAATCAATACCATATCAAAGGACACCTTGAGCAAGTGGATAAAGACAGGATGTTGTCCTTTGAAAGACATTGTGTATAACAGCAATGAGTTACAGATGCACCAGTCCCACGTCTCTATTTTCGATATAATTTTAGTGTATGAGTGGATAAATGATACTCACTTGCCATGTTGTAAGCTTCTGCTGCCAAGTTCTGCAGTGACGTCACCTTCACTGGAGTACTAGCCTGGCGTTTACTATCACACATCTGGGTTACGTCCTGGTTCCTAAGTCTTCTATACCGCTTAAAGCCAGAAGCCTGTCCTTGGAGACTATGGTTACGAAGTGGGTTCACCCTGGACAGGGCGCCAATCCTTCACAGGCCACACACACTACAAGCAATTTGGAAGTGCCATTAACCTACTTTGCATGTCTTTGGACTGTGGGAGGAAATCGACATACCCAGATTAAACCCACAAACTCCATGCACACAGACCTGAGGTGGTAATCGAACCCTTGACCTTGGAAGTGCGAGGCCAGAGTGTTAACCACAATGCCACCGTGCCGTCTTGAGGAACAGTTCTGCAGTTTTACCTGAAGGACTTTCTGGCTCTCATTTACGGTCCAGTTTTGGTACCTGACTAGTTTTTAGGAATGTTTTTTGTATGCTAAGCCACGCAGTGCCCTATGAGGTTGTACAGCAAGACGGACTCTCACAAGGTTGTGGAAGGTTAGCTGACTAGACATCCCTGACTCTAAAATGAGCAGCTGTCTTCTGTCACCATGTACAGTTTCTGCAGCCTTGTAGTTCCCATTTACAATACCAACGTAGCAAATATGGTTTGCAGTTGCTATTCGTGACGTCATTGCAGCTATTCCTCCGAATGAACTCAATAATTTATGTTGTTTTTTTCTACTGGATATTAGAGGATGTACAATATAGTTACTATTTGTGCCCATTTATAACAAACCTACTCACAAAGCCAGGACCCAGGTAAGGAACTACTTCTTTATTAAATAGCTGATTAAATAGCTTCCTTATTAATGCAGATGACATACAGAATTGCTTTGTAAAACATCCAATATTAACTCCTTTAGCACCTATGACAGCACCAATCACCTCGTCAGTGCCACCAAAATGAAGGGCATTAAAGTAAACAGGGTGTGTGGGGGCAGAACACATAACAGCTGCAGACTGAGGACGAGGCTCAGTTCCTGCACTGAATAACAACTGATCAGAGATAGCATAAAATGGCAATGTATTCAGTCGAGACCAAGCAAAGCAATAAAAAGTATATGCTTTAACACTAATCAAAGCTGGATATACATTATATATGATGCATTGAAGCTTTAGTATACAAAGACTAAAAAGTACAGAAAGAGAAAGAGTATTAAGATACATTTTAACAATATGCCACCAAGAAATATTAGAATATACCAAACAGTAAACTGGTGACAGGATCATGGGGACCAAAAGCTCACCCATGCCCATGGTGACCAAAGGCCAGCCTAATCGAATTGGGATATGGGGGGTGTGGAGGCACAGGGCCCAGCAGGCAAAGGACCCAAGGTCACCAACCCGACCTTCAATCTTCCTGCATCCCAATCCAATCAAGCACCCATGGAATGTATCAGAGACACAAGTCTGATCCATGGAGGCCCCATCCTGCAACCCACCACACCCAAAGTGAAAGACACCAGGGCCCGTATTCACAAAGCTCCTTGAGCCTAAAAGTTGCTCCTAGTGATGAAATTCTTAGAAAATTCTTAAAATTGACGTTAGGACTAAATGTTTAGTAAAGACAAAAATAATACACAAAATATCTTAGACCTAAAAACAGCTCCTAAGGAAAAAATTAAGAGTAGAGAGGAGGCTTAAAAGTTTCTATAGCAGAGGGAAAAAATGGCGTAGGAAATCTCTTCTTTTACTCAAGTACACGATTTGTTTACTTTGCCCACCTCTGCCAGACACCACAGACCACTGAACTGCCATATCTTCCATACAAGTCAGTGATAATTAGCTGTTACTATTTAAATAACAACAAGTATTAGAACCATCAGTACATTAAAATAAACCTGTGGTGTCGAGAGTTCAGCAGCACTGCGGTGGAGTCAAATATAATGTACGTTCTAAAAGAAAAGAAACTTTTTAAAACTTCAGTACCCTCTGGTAATTTATATCCTTTCCAATAGAAGAGTTTTAACAAAGATAAATGTCTTTTATTTATTTATTTACTTACTTAATTTTTTTTATCCATCAAACCTGAAAAAGAAACAGGTTTCTGCTTATATTTTCTAATAATGTCACACACTTTAGTTTGAACTTTTATGATTGTTCTCTCATAAACAAAGCATCCTGCAGGACCTACACCCCAGTTGGATTCAAAAGTTGGTAATTTATCTCCACAGTGTTATGTGCTTGGTTCATTCAGTTTAGGTCATTGACACAGATACTGCACAAAAAAAAGAGTTAAACAAAAAGCTGATTTTTATGATGCTGTTACATACAAACATACGTGAGTGCGTGTGTGTATAATGGGAAATTCTGGGTCAATGAGACTCACTGCTAAGGAGTGAGCCGAACATGAGGGTGCTATTCTGGTTCGACCAGCTAAATGTGTGTGTGTGTGTGTGTGTTAGATAGTTTGTGTGTGTGGTTGTGTGGTTGTGTGTATGTGTGTGTGGGGAAGGAATTACATTTGTGAGCCCCCAGGGTGAGAAAAGATGAGCGAGATGGTGGAAGAGTGAAAGAGGGTTAAGTGATTTAGTAATGATTGGGGTTTGCAAGTGATAGCTCTCCAAGGGCTTGTTCCATGAGCCACCTGACAGGACTTTTACCTCCCCAGGAAGAGTTCACATTTCTGTACAGTGTTCCAGTCTCTCTCTCTCTCTCTCTCTCTCTCACACACACACAGACGATTTTTTTAAAGTACAGAGATGATGTAAGTGCTTCTCATTTTAATGACGAGTTTGTAGAGCTGTAGACAAAAAGAGACAAAATCTTTGAATATTAGTGACCTTTTGCTTTCGCTTTTTGTCAGTTCAGCAGGTTTGAGTGTCTGTCAGTGTGTCTGGCTTCGACAATACTCACGCACAAATTTCTTGAGATATTCCACAACAGAAACAAACAAACAAAAAAAACTAATAATAATACCCTTGCCCTTACCCTGCAAACGTGTGAAAGTTTTTGCTTCTCTAAGCTATTCTGTCATTGTTTGTTAGCTAGCAACTACTGTGATAAAGATTACCAAGCTTGATTAAAGTCCTCTCAGGTTGGCTTGTTAGCCTGCATGCTAACATACAGACTTCATACAGACATTATGAGCATTTTTCTTATTGTAGGTAATATACTTAACCCCAGCAGGTAAGTTTATTAAGATTAAATTTTTTTTGTAATTTCCTATGACTACCACAAAAATATCCATTTACCATACAAACATCATGTCATGTACAGTACATCCCTATTTAAGATCCCCAAATGATTGTGGCATTTCTTATCTAATCTGTGAGGCAGTGGGAGCTAGGAAAAGATTCTGACAAGATTTCGGCATGGCTAACACTACCGGAGCCGAGTAGAGCGCAGCCACCGAAATGTGTTTCATTTACACACACTTACACCCTTCTAGGGAAATGAGCTTTATATGAGCGGTAAAAGCACACCTTCTCCTGGGAAAGAGAAAGAAAGAATGAAAGAACGAAAAACAGCAGGTGTAACTGGAAGCGCATTATTACCAAGACATTGTATTTTCCCCCCTCATATCACAAACATCAAATACTAAGTGTAAAAGCTTCATTTAAAAGGAAGCTGGAAAAATGGTCAAGGAGCTAAAGGGAAAAAAATCTGGCAGTGAAGGATATCTGTGAAATAGTATTCTGTTTTTTTGCATAATGTTAGCTCTGTTACAATTATTCCAAAAATGCTTATGCAGTGACCTTATAAAAATAAAAAGTAAACAACAAGTATTTCACGGTTGCGTGTAAACACTTTTATTTAATTGCAGTTTTCAATAATTAATAGTACTGCCAACGATACCATTGATACGAAGTGATGCAGAAAAATAACTGTAACTGCAATCGTAGCTTCTTTATAGAAAAGTCTATAAGCAGAGCTGTAGGGGTTATAAAAAAACAGGTGGGTAAACCAGTGTTAATTTCTTGGGCATGACTTATTTTTCATGGTGAAGAGAGATTAAACCAAATAAAAAGTCATAACTGTGATTACGCTTTAATGTCTTTTCTCATGTGAATGAGACAAGTGATTTTGAAATCATCGTTCTGTCCAGGGACTAGTGAAAGTCATGACATCCATATTCACGTATTACTTCACATAGAACAGCTCCTTACTCTTCACGATTATTTTTGTTAGATAGTAAGTAAATTCTTTCTTTAACTGAGCTGCCATTGATCTAGACCCCCTCTGCCCTCTGGACGTGTCTGACTCATCCCGGTGTCCCGCTTCTGGTTGGAGATCTTGCCGCATGTGGTCTACTTGGGATGCGTGTCATGACTGGGGATGGTCAAATGAGGATGGTCATATGACGACAGTCCTGGCCTCGGCAGACAGATGTTCTTTGAGGACTTGTAACTGCAGTCGCTCAATAGTTCAGGACCAACAGTTTTCTATCTGCACCTCCAATAACGAACTGGACTCCCTATTACTTTAAACGCATTAGTTATATTGAACTTCCAGCTGCATAACACTCAGTATGACTGCAAAACAATTCCTATTATCCGTTATCACCCAAGTAAGGATGGGTTCCCTGTTGAGTCTGGTTCCACTCAAGGTTTCTTCCTACTGTATTTAGTATTTAGTTTTTCCTTGTCGCCGCCGTTGCCCTCAGCTTGTTCATCAGGGAAAATCTCATCATGTTGATTCATACATATGACGATTGTTAAAAGTGACAATGACCATTGTTAAAAGCACTATACAAATAAAATTGAAATGAATTGAATTGTTAGGGTCTAAAATCTGCATTGATTTTATGCTCTTGAGACCGGAATTTCCTTTTATAAGGAGATAACATTTTCTTCTAGTTGCTCTGTCTATATATCCTTATTTGTTGAGTTGAGGATGACTGAGGTATAATTCTTTTGCCAACTTTTTTCCTGTTTGAACACACTTGTTTCAAACCTGTTTGATTAAGCCCATAGTTATCAGCTAATAAAGAGAAACAGTAAAAAGAGTCCGGGTCTTAAGAGATCAACTCAATAAACTGTCCTGAAAGTCACTGATATTCCTAAACTTGGTTAAAGCTCTTTAGGAGGCCCAAAAGAGAATAAAATGTCCTGATAAGGGTAGGAATCTCGCAATCTCATAATCATGCACATTTGGAAACTAAAAGCTAAAGTAATCTTATATCATAAAGTTATAATCAATATTAGAAGGCACATTATTAATAGTCTACAGCAATACTTATTATATTTATATAATAGTAGCTTATAGTACTTTACTCACAAAGTTAGGAATACAAACACAGTTGTCTAACACATGATGCACACTCGGGTTTTTAGTCTTTAATCTGATTTTGAAGAGATTCATTAATCTGGCTGTCTGCGAGTTAACGTCAGGAGAAAAGCGCTGAGTTGTGCTGAAATGTGTGCTCTGGCGTATTCACCAGCCCACACACACACACACACACACACACACACACACACACATTGTCCCAGTCATCCAGCGACCTATTTCCACCTATTACTCAAACCTTTGCATACAGAGCCACACTCTTTGTCCATTCGTCAGCACTTTCTTGTGTGTGTGTGTGTGGGCTATTTAATAACATGTGTAGTCTTCTACAGAGAACACTACTTATGAATTTATGAATGAGTGTAACTGCGGAGAGATTACTACTCTCTGACCATGATTATAAATATAGATCAGCAGACGGCTCATGTCTCCTGGATGCCCAAGAGGACTAGAGAAGAATGTGTCTCGCTTTTGCTTCTTCTCCCTTGGGATGATTTACAAGAGGACTATGTGCCTAGGCTTATTAGGACAAAAGAATACAATACAAAACATGCCTATTGTTTTCTCTCAATGAAACATCTGTAACAGCAACTATCTCTTTCTTTATTCTTTTACCTCGCTCTTTCTGCCTCTCTGCCTTATTTAATGCAATTGTCTTAGTTTCTTCACCTTCCTGATGTAATACTAGCGACTTTCTGACTTTAAGTTCAGAAAACAATTTATCTCCCCATGCTCACAGACTCACCACCACAGGCTTTCCTGGAGGGAAGAGAATAGAACGAGACAAGGTTAGCTGCCTCTCTTTTCCAATTTTTTTATTTTCTTTTGCAACTCTCAGGACCTATTGAAAGAATAATGTTTGTGGGTTTAAACCCCCTTTAAGATCATTATGATTTGTATACCCTAAATATATTCCTGCTGACATTTTTATGAACCTCATTTCCATATTAACAACTTATATAGTGGCTTGTGTGTGGAACATTTTACTTAAATGTTTTTTTTTTTAAATATATATTTTATTTATTTTTAAACAGTTTAAACAAAAAAAATACAAAATCTCAGAGGACCATCATTTATGGTTTTTGGAGAAGTCTCTAGTTTTAAGGCCATGACCCACTATTAGAAAGGGATTTTTGGGTTTCTCTGTAATGAAACAAGCTGTATTGTTTGATTTAATAAATATATATTTAAAAAATGAGGCTGGTAAAAGAACAACAGTTTGTAGCTTTACAATCTTTTATAATGTGAATAATGAATAATGAAATATTCCTAGATAAATATATAAACTGAAACTCTTGGCAAACTGCCTGATAATTTTCCTATATTAATATCAATATCTTAAACAAATCTCAAAATAAAACAGTATCATGTAATGCGGACATCAATTGTCTCAGTGAAAAGAAACGATCTTATATCATGCATGAAAGGTAACATGCTGTCATTTTCCAGTTATTTGCTAGCAGCTGTCAGTTAATGTACAATAAACAACGGTAAAAAAAAGTTCTGTACTATCTTACAGAAAATAAAGGGTTAGTTTGGTGAATCACATCTGATCTGTAATTAAATTAATACATGCTACTTGAGCTAGCTGTAATGGCTCAGTCATTAAGGCTTCGAGTCTTACAGATCAAAAGTGTATTTAATGCCAAGCATCAGTTTAATGCCATGGTTGCGTCCTTGACCAAGACCTTTACTTTCTCGGTTTCTCAGTGAATCATCTCATGTGTATTCTGCATCAGATTAAATATTCAATTATTCATCTTCATTTATTTGTTACATGTACCTTGTAGCATACTGCATATCCCAGTTAGGAAGATGGGGTCACAGCGCAGGGTTCACCCAGGATACTGCAGCAGATAGGGTTAATGGCCTTGCTCAAGACAGTGCATCTTGGTGGGGTTATGGCTTGAACCCACAACCTTTTAATCAGTAACCCATAGCCTTGACCGTTTGAGCCAACTCTCTACCCCTAGATGTACAGTACTGTACTAGATGATCAAGACTAAAAATTCAAAAAACTTTATTAATCTCAAAGAGAAATTGCTATTTTATACTATACAAGTTATTACAGCACTTTATTGTAAATATGTTTTACAACTGTTTATTTTATATCCATATTGCACTACTTTACAGGCAATCTGTGTATTCCAGATAGATTCTAAGAGTCAGGTTATAAACCATTTGATAAACCTGCACACTTCAAAAAGCTGAAAACATCTTTGTTTCCAGAATCAAGCTGAAATTTAAATCCCTCCCAGCAGTCCTACAGGCATGGCCATGCTGTTCCTGCTACTGTAGTGTTTACTCTTTATTAATGATCTAATTAGTTAATGGTGAAAACAGGTAGGGAATAGAGACAAGAACATCACTGGGGACTGCCCATGAATTAATGAGCGATCCACAGTACAGACTAATTATTTTAGAAATTGAAAAAAAAAGTTTTGGTTTGAAACTACTTCACAAACAAGTATTTTTAATGCCTTTGTTTTCAGTTGTTTTTTTAATTTTTTTATACAGTTTTAAGAATTTTCAGCGTGATTTTTTTTAACGTTAATTAAGACATACAGAGCACAGCAGATCTAAAAAAATAGCTTTGTGTGTGTGTGTGTGTGCGTGCGCGCGTGTGTGTTTGTGCATGCGCGCAAAAATACTGTATGCATAAAAATGACAGAAACCTCACATGCCGTTCAATTTTCCTTTTCTCTTTACTGCCATTTTACTGGTCAGTGGGAGCATTGATGATTTAAGGCCCCTGATTTATATTGAATCAGAGGTTCACACTGCCTTGCAGTCATCTCGGAGACCCTTAAATCACAAACCATATGACTGTTTTACTGGCTGATTCTGCTCACACACTCACCAACATAAGGTGGACAATAGTAGTGTGAAAAAAACAAAGCAAGCTTTCACTTACAAGACCTTGAATCAGACTTCAGGACCACAGCAATTGGGTGGGAATAACCTCAACCTACTGCCTAAAGAGTAAAATCTGTAACACTGGCCAAGGTTCTGAATAATGCCCAAGCATACTTTATATTCATATTTATAATCCTTGCTTCTAATATTATATTAACCTTATACTCACCTTTATGAAGGTAAATAGGTGGTATTTTTGCACAATATCTCCTGCTTTATAATTCAGGATCTGTTTATTGATCATAAATGAGATTAATTTTGGCAGATGGCCTTATACAGAAGGTCGCCTACATACGAACATTCGAGTTACAAATTTTTGAAGATACGAACATGCGTTTGCGCATTTTAAATTGTTTAAGTTAGATTGCATGTCCGCCGTACATTGCCACGTGTGTGCAGCGTGCATCCCAAGATGTCTCAAAGCGATGTCTCAAGGCGATGAAGTGCCAGGCGATAACGATGGAGACAAAAGTAAAAATAATTAAAAGAATGGAGCGAGGTCAAAAAGATGGCAGACATTGCTCATTCTTTTAACATGAATCGTTCAACCACTGAAACGATTTTAAAGAACAAGGACAAGGATCACGGAATATGTTAGTTTTATACTCTGTAAAGCCAATTGTGCAAGTATCCTAGCACCTAGACAATGTTTGTTGGACTTACGAACGAATTGGACTTATGAACAAGCTCTCTGAGCAGAACTTGTTTGTATGTTGGGGAATTACTATAAAGAGTGACTTACATTTTTATTGCCATATACATCTGAGCAGGCTGAAGGTTAAGAGCCTTGCTCAAGGACCCAACAGTGAGAACTTAGTGGTGGTGGGGATTGAACCTGGGACCTTTGTAGTCTCATGCCTTTACCACTAAGCTACCCCTGCCCCTACCCTGTTAGAAATAAGAAGGAAATATTCTAAATATCCAAACATAATAAATAAAGAAAAAAAGACACACGTTTCCCCCCCAACAGCTACAACCCATATAATTGTTGCAGATACATAAAAATATCCTGAGCTTACAAAAGATTCATACTGCATTATGATCACTATATTTACAGTGTATGTTTCTAGCATTTATAACACATTTAATGTTAATAATTGTGACATATCTGCCATGTTGGACCATGAACCTAGGATCAATCCCCAAATCCTGGAACTGTGATGCCTCAACACTACCCGCTGCATCTTTGTACCACACTGATAAAAGAAAAAGCACTTCTAACTCACAAACGGTCACATGATATCCTCTCAGAATAGAAAATCATAAAAACAGCACATGTTCATGCCAAATGCTCAAAACCGCAGGCTGTCCCACGCCATTGCTTCCTAGCGCTTTTCCTGTCAGCTGGCGTCTCGTCCTGGGGTTTGATCTATGTGTGCGTGTATATACGTGTGTGTGGGAGTGCGTTTATGGTGGTGCATATTGAGGAGCCCACAGCAGTCGAGCGATGTATTTATCCCCACATAATGGCATTTCATTGGTATTCAGAGGTGGCTGTGGATCAATGATCCTTGGCGGCCTTGCTATTATTTCATTTCTTGTATCTAAAAGGCGTGTCGAGGATTCGGCTAAATTGTTTTTGAGCTGGTTTTGGCTGAGTCGTCACAAAGGCTGATGGGGACCAAAACAAGCAGAGAGAGAAAGAGAGGGAGGGAAAGAAAGAGGGAGAGATTTCAGAAAAGATATCTCCTGCTCCGAGTCACACACAGATATATATACAAACATCAGGAGTCTCTTAGCAGCTTCATTGGCTGCCAATTGCAAGCTACAAATCACATCTACAGCCAAAACTGAAACCAACGACCACAGCAATGCATATGATACATTAAATCACTCTGTGAATGTGGCAACAGACATCATCACGGTCAGAATGAAGCATAAGACTGACAAAACCACGTTCATAAACGCTCTAATCCGTAATACGTTTTAAGCAATGATTCAGGACCAGGATCATATAATGATTTGTGTTATCACTAGCTCACACCTGTAACTAAAGTATTGCATGGTAAGCCTGGTGATACCATAACCATCACAACACTGTTTTGGAAAAAGTCATATGCTGTCATGACACTTTATAGCCCATAATTTAATAGTGGCTTATTAGTGTAATTTCCAAGATAACTGCATTAGTGATAATGTTTGCCTAAAACACTTACCAAAAGCTTTTATGACATCTAACATTATAGTGATTTTCATGACAATTTCCAGTAATAATAACAATAAGACACTGCTATACAGCTGGGCATAAATGGACATAATATCATAATTTATGACAGTGCTGGGCATTGCATTGTTGGTATAAAAGAAATATAAATGCTTAAGTGGCTTTTTAATGGAAAAAGCGTACCGTGATATGAAACCTTTTATCACTATGTGACAGTTTATATACCATCATGTATCAGCCAGAACACTATGACCACTAAGAACATTGATTATCTCGTTAAAAGTCAGTGGAATATATTAGCCAGTAAGTGAACATTTTGTCCCTAAAGTTGATGCATTAGTGTTAGGGTAAGTGGGCAAGTGTAAGAGTTTGAGCAAGTTTGACAATGTGCAAATTGTGATGGCTAGAGGATGGGTTCAGAGCAACTCAAACTGCAGGACTTGAGGGGTGTCCCTTTCTAAAGTGGTCAGGAAAAACCCCTAAAAAGGGGTTCATGAAAGAAAATATTGAACCAGGGGCACAGTCATTTGTAGCCCAGGCTCACTGAAGCAAAGGGGAGCAAAGGCTGGCCTGTGTAGTCTGATCCGATAGAAGAGTTAATGCTGGTACTGATAGAAACATGTCAGAACACACAGTTGGTTGCGTATTGGGCTATGTCACCACAGACCAGTCTGAGTGCCGTGCTGGAATGCGTCCACTGGCAATAGGACCTTTCCTGGGGAGGAACTGACACCAAGATGCACTCTGGGAAGAAGGCAAACCGGTGGAAGTTTGATGCTTTGAGCAATGTTCTGCTGGGACATTTTGGGTCCTGGCATTCGTGTGGATGTTACTTGGTGACATGTACCAGCTACCTACACGTTGCTGCTGACCAAGTATACACCTTCATGGAAATAGTATTTCCTTGACAGCAGTGGCCTTTTTTTTTTAGCAGGATAATGTGCAAACTGCAAAATAGGAACACACTAACACACCAAGTTCCCTTTGTTGACTAGGGTTGGGTATCGTTTTTTTTTTTTTTCGATACCGGTGCCAAATCGATACTTTTAAAACGGTACCGGTGCCAAAACGGTGCTTGAACCGATATTTTACAAAAGCCACAAAATGATGGTGGATGAACAAATAATTGAATGCTTAAACTTGAACAATATATTAAAAGTTTAAAGTATATATGAATATATAAAATTAGCCT
>JAQMYJ010000004.1:7265558-7276199 GCA_030014305.1 Clarias laeviceps | reverse complement strand
TTTAAGTGGCACCGAAATGAGGCACCGAAATTCGCGTTCTGTTTCGGTCCGGTACATACCGGTTATATAGGTACCGGGGTCTTATTGGCAACAGTTTTCGGTACCCAACCCTAGTGTTGACTTGACTTTTAGCTCTCAATCCAACTGAGCATCTGTGGGATGTGCTGGGAAAACAAATCCAATCAATGGACGACCCATCTTGCGGGATCTGCTACAGACAGCACACCTTTAGAGGTCTAGTCTAGTCCATGCCTTAATGAGTCAGGACGTCCCCAAAAGTGGGACGTAGGCAGGACATACTCATAATTTTATGGCTGATCAATGTGTAATACACTTACATATAATAGATTTCTTTGTGTCATAATTTGATTTTACTTGAATCCTATTCTTATAAGGGAACAGGAAACAGCTGTACATTTTTTTATATAGGGGTTAAAAATGTAATACCGGTCTATTACCACAAGTCTAGGAGAGGAGAATTGGCGATATTCTTATAGTGGACGGGGCTTCTGTAAACTCATCTATGTTGAAGTGGGCGGATAGAGCGTATCTACTGTGAGTGTGTTCATATGTGTGCAGTGTAATGTATTATGAACAGCAGTTGGAACGATGCAGCGGTATCTTGGATGAAGCATGTGCCAGCTTTCACCCTGATTGTTGGCTGCTTTGTGATAAAAAAATATGTAGGGGTGCAGTGGTAAAGTGATTGCCCTATCATCATTCGATTCCCAGGTGATGCTGTAACCTCTCTCCGGAGGTCTAGAGAGAGCTGATTGGCCAAGCTTTCTCAGAGGGGAGGGATGAGAGGTATTTAGTTAAACACGGCTCTATAGCCTGTGAGCTCACGCAAGCGGAAGGCTAGCAGATAGCGCTGTCCTCCACGTGTGTTACACCGCCCCCAACGGTGCATGAGTGAGCAGCTCGAAAAGATGCAGTGGGCTGGCGTCGGATAGTCTTCGGCCCTCCCGACTAAGTAGTAGTAGTAGCCTTAACATGGGAGCCCCCTAGTGACGGGGAGGAATTGGACACGACTAAATTAGGGAGAAAAAAAAAAGAGATATGTAGTTTGCAAATGACCAAACTGGGGAGAAATTATGTTAAAATAAAATAAATAAATCTGACGACCCACTTCGATTCCATTGACTCACAAGACTTGGACTGAAGTGAATGTATCCACTCCCAGAAACATACATTTACATACATTCCCTGCTGGGTGAAATGTATTCACATTTATTCACAAACAGGAAAGTGTAGGAAATTTGCTGGCCAAAGCATAAAGGTTAGTTTCTTGATCAAGCCTGAGCTGAATTGGCAGGGGAGTTTTTTTTTTTAGCTCTTTGAAAGTAGAGACTAAAATAAGACACTCAGTACAGTACAATGCAATAGCAGGTTTCTGCGTCCTCTTGCTTTACTACAGAACCTTCACTCTGTACTTCGCTGAAAGCCGTGTCTTTTCCGCTGCTCTGAAGACGTTCCCGAAAATGCAACTGTAGTTTTCATGCACTATAAACCAGAGCCAACTTAATAACAAAGTAAGATAGGACATTGAGTTGCACTGATATAATTACCGTCCTCATTTTACACGCATGCACAGTTTTTAATAACACACTTAGAACCTCAGTAACCTCAGAGTGCAAGCTTAAAAATAGCTTTTTTAGCTTTAAAAAGTAGTTTGATTTATTATTATTTTTTCTGTTATCTTATTTGTACCCATGGGAAGCTGTGGCATATGTTTGTGAACATTTTCTCAAGGTGATTTGTCAGTGCTCCCGAGTGTGTGTGTGTGTGTGTGTGTGTGTGTGTGTGTGTGTATATATGATAATTAGGTTACCAGCGTGATCTTGCAGGTGGTAGACACTATCGCGGCTGGACAGACGGAGAGAGTTTGGGAGTGTGTTGAATGTCAGGCGGTGAGAAAAATGAGGTCTAATATTTAAAACATGAGGTTGAGATAGTAGTCAGCGAGAGACCTTGCATCTTCTCAGCCTCTTCCTACCTGCTTTCGGGAGACTTATCAGGGATTAAAGAGCACAACCCAAACAACCTTTAAAGATGCTGCATTCTTCCTGTGTCAAGGGCATTGCGAGATATAACGCGCTGTATTGAGCGGTGTGTGTGTGTGTGTGTGTATGGCAGTCAGCCTCACTCAACCCATACCATTCCCTATGTCCATGTTTTGCCTGCTCTTGAGTCTGTTTACGGTGACTGACAGTTTATTTAGCACATCCAGTGTATTGTGTCTTCCAGTTAACTGTGCCTGCGTGTGAATCCATGCGTGTTGTGTGTGTCTAGGTGTGTGTGTGTGTGAGTGTGAGTGAGTCTACACAAACCCTGACCATCTACCAACAAGGCAGAGGGCCAGAGAAAGAGGACATTAGATGGTAAGTGGATTCTGTGTCTTAAGGGAGACGTGTTCCAGTGACATATAACACTCTAAACGTCGTCCATCTCACTGTCCTAGTCCCTCTCGCTTCCTTTCAATCACTCTCCTATTACCGTCCCTCCGTCCACATTGACCTCCGCTGCCTTTAATCTCATGGCTAACCTTATCGCGAGTAGCAGCAGGACATCTCTGGTTGGGGGAAGACAAAGCAGTTATCAACTGTTAAACTGAAAAAGAAAAAAAAAAACACACATGAAGGACAAAGGTAGATTTAAACATCCGGTCTCACCTATATTCTCTATGTGTAGTCTTGTTAATCTGTCATTTATAAATATTAGAACGATGTACATCTGTATCAAATTTGATATATTGCTCTATTACCTCTGGACGTCTCTTACCTGCTTTTTTAAAGTGTTCCTTTCACATTTTCTGAAGGTTAAAACTACGGTCAGCTGCCACAAGCACTCCAAGGGACCACCAGCGATCATCAGAACGTGCATTTCCACATAACCACCACCTCAGGCTATCATTTTCCCAAAGTAGTAACCATATTGTGGGTTGGTCATTAAACAAATTTGAGGGGGAAAAAAAAAAAGCAATTTTACTTCTGAATGAGAATGTGTTCTTTGACCATGGAATAGTTGATGGTGCCAGATGGGGCTCAATCAAACGGTAGGTAAAGTTCAGGGTAAAAAAAGGCAATGTTTTCCATTTTTTTATACCAACATAGCTTTAATATACTGTCAGAGATAATTAGATTAAAGAACTCCAATTATTCAGAAAATTGAATGATGCTGTAGTATTGAGTAAATCATGACATCACCCGGCCTTCAGTCTAGTGTTGTTCCATTATCATCGACTGAAAAAGATGTAAATGACACTTCAGCAACCTGCCTCTATTGAGATATTGCCACTTTTGTTCAGAGCTAATGAACAAAACCCTTTGAAAACAATTTATGATGCATGCTGAAAACTGCATGTAAAGGTTACACTTCCTGAGCAATAGGAGCTCTAGCAATTGTTGTCATGCTTCTTGTTGATGCTGGCAAGACAAATGAAACTGGAAACTTAAGACAATCTTTGTTCTAACTCAAGCTAACTCAATTATCTCCATTTTCATACTGTATCTTTAACATGCACATTGCCGGGGAATGGTATCGATTGCCAGATTTGTTGTTTTCCCCTCTGCACATTGTTGATTTCCCACAGGTGGATGGATGTTAAGTTAAATTCTACTTTTACTTAATTACATTTCACCTTTTTAACTTTGAAACAAACTTGCAAAGTGCTTGGTCCAAATCTCAAAGCTCTCCCTCGCATAACTATATACTGTTCATAAATAGAATGGGCTCCCAAACTATCAAGAATTGTGCAAATTTATCATCCATGGTGACCTTCTACACAGAACGACAAAATGGACGTGGGGCATTGAAGTCAAACCGGGACTTCTCATGCATGAAGGTATAAAACCGATTGACATTTCCAGAAGACTTCAAACACAGTACTATGATTAGACTCTTAGCCGCAGTAAAACATCTGAACCATGCAAAGGTTTTAAAGAAGTCCAATGACGATCTCCAGCGAGGTGGCTCAGAGCCATATGGAAGTAGGTGGAAGGTCAGATCCTTGAAAATCGACTGTCGCCAACAGGTGGAAGAAAAGCTTCCATTTCCATATTTCTGGGCAATTAAAGGAATACATGGGAGGCCAACGTTTCAGATGAGTCCAATCATGGCTCCGGCGTACTGAGAAAACTTTCTACCTTGATGGTATCTAAGCATTAGTGTAGCAGGGGGTTATATAGAGAAATTACTCAGAACTGTGTTTTGTTTTTCTGCACAATCAAAAGTCCTGATTTGACTTGAACACCCCTCATAGTAAACACTATAGCTATGGATAAGCTACCAGACTGCAGTGTAGTACCTCAGTAAAATGTTTCTCTATGCTAAAATAAGCAAAGACTTGTATAAAGTGATATAAAGTGAGATATCTTTGTTGAACCTTTATAAATCATGGCATCCATCTTAGTTGAAAAGGCAAGCTGAGGTAAATATTAATCATCTGTATTCAGCTAAGTTAGCCTGTTTCTTTGCTGGGGTAGTCTAGCATCAATTACAGTAAATATTCCAGTATACTTGGCAAATTCTAGCTCAATGTGTTAGTGTTAAAATTATTCATTATTTGACAGATGTCAAAATTAAGTATGTTTTTCCATCAATTACAAACATTTGCTCATCACTCACTCATCGTCTATACCGCTAAGGGCACAAGGCGGGGTACACCTCGGACAGGGTGCCAATCCATCACAAGGCACACACACACACACACACACACACACACACTCACTTTGGGAACACCAATTATCCTAATCTGAATGTCTTTGGACTGTGGGAAGAAACCGTAGTACCTGGAGGACAGCCACCAAACATGGGGAGAACATGCAAATTCCATGCCCACAGACCCGAGGCGGGAATTGAACCTCGACCCTGGTGGTGCACGGCAACAGTGCTAATCACTACACCACCATGCCGCCTTAAAAACATTTTATATATACCTTTCTTCTGTTAACATCGAGCACTTTTAAAATAGCTCAAGAAAACTTAAGTGACTTGGATTTCAACTCATTAGCTATACTTTCACCTAAGAATAACTTCACAGCACTTTCTCTACCCTCGATTCTCTCATCCTACTTCATTTGATTGATCATATTAAGTGCGAACTCGACGCAGTCTCTTCAAGCGGTTTGTTAGTTAAAGGAACATTTTCTTGTAGCACAAAAATATCCTTATTCTTATAGACTCTATTAATTTAAGCTGACTTTATCGTTTTAGCTGTAGAAAGTGATTCTGTTACCAGGGATGTCGATGTGGATTGACTCTTATAAATGAAAGAAAGATGAAAAGGTGTGAAGAAAGTAGAAGGAGATATACCACAGTGGGTTTAGTGCTTTAATGTGTGAATTCTACCACAGAACATCTCTAGGTAAAACCCTCTGGAGGGTGTGTGTGTGTGTGTGTGTGTGTGTGTGTGAGACTAAGTGAACGACATGCTGTACTAGGCAGGCTTAAATGTTTGATCTAAAATGGAACTTTTTCTGTGTACCCTTTTAAAGTAAACTGTGAGTCCACACATCCACTAATGACTTGTGCGGCTGCTTTTGTGTGTGTGTGTAAGCCTGTGTGTTTGTGCACAAGTCTGTATGCACTGTGTGTGTGCGTGTGTGTGGAAGCGTTATGCTTCACTTGCAGTGGTTACACAGTGTCCTTCCACTGATTCACTCCATTTGAGCCAAAATCACAAAGATCAACAAGCAAGCAGTCAACCAGATTCACCTGGGAAACATAACTGCTAAAATGTCTTGCACGTCAACAAAAAGAAAACAAACATGAATTCTTATTACAGGTTAAACAATTGATCTGATTGCAATACTAATTGTAAGGGAACGGCAACATTTACCACCTTAAGTGCAAACATATTTTCAAGATTAGGGTAAGGAAAAGAAAGAAAATACAATGTGCACATCTGGGTCAGAAGCAGTGCTCAATGGGCACGGTGGCACGTAGCTGGTGAGCGAATGCAGTGGCAGCATGTTCGCATTAAAGACCAGAAGGCCACTCACAGTTGTTTTGGTAGCGGCGGCAGGCGGGAGTTGAAAGCGACAGAGCTGAAGTAGATATCGCGATCTGATAATGGTGGCAGCAAGCGGGAATCCAGGGCATAGTAGCCAGTCCTTGCCCAGCCATGTCGAAGCTGACACTGCTGCGATCTACCTGTAGCTGCGGCGGCTGTCCCGACTGGGGGACTTTCCTTTGAGGCAGCGGTCATTTTTTTTTTTGTCGGCTGAATCATGATGACTGACATTAAGTAAAAGCAAAAATGCCAGTGCAGCTAGTGCGGTCCCTGGTCGGTCGACCTTTTGGCAGGCTGCTGAGCAGAGATGAACACTCCTCAACGTTCCTCAAAGAGGCATACAACATTGTCCTCAGAGCATGCCATTTCTAGGCCAGCTCTCCTCTGACTTCTCCTGACTTCTGACTCCTTACCATTTGTTCCTTACCTACTTTTATTAAAAAGGAGAGAAAGTCCATCGTGTTTAGTGGCATCATAGTGAATGGGAAGCGAAAAAAGTTTGGGCGTGCACAGGTTCCTGGAGGATCCGTGACAGTATATAATTTCAAATTATTATTTATAAAAAAAAATATTTTGCAGTCATTAATGCCCACACAAAAGATTCTCAGCTTGTCTGATTCCTGTCACGTTTTCCAGATCATTAGTCTCTGCTTTTGGCCTTTTTCTCTAGTATCTGTGGAGACTTACATTAAATACAGCTGTTTTGATTAATAGTCAGAATCCTTTTTGTCTTTTCAGAATGTTCGGTCCAGTGCATGAAGACACACACACACACACACACAGACACACTTACAGTATGTGTGTGTATCAGTCCAGCTTTTTCAAAACACTCCTGCTTCTTTCTTGGAATACAACCAAGGTCGTTATGTGCTCCGGCTCTCTCTCTCTCTCTCTCTCTCTCTCTCTCTCTTTCTAGGTAAACTCATTACTCCTGTCCTGGACACCTCTCTAGGCGCCCTCATTAGACATTCAGCCTAAAATACTGTCTGTGGAGAGACAGAGCAGCTAGATGGTCTCGTGCAGCATCCTATAAAGTGCATATATACTGTAAGGCAACCCGAATGTAAAAAAATATATACAAAAAAAACATGACAGCCTCGCTAAAACTCAATTTAAATTTGCCATATTTTATCTATAACCTTTAAATCAAATCTCCCTTTCTTTGTATTTCAGTGCACAAATTATTGAACTATTTTCATTGATAAAGATAATACCTGACCCGTCACGGTCTCCGATTAAATGTCAGCTCTGATGCTACACACCATGATGTTGCACATCCAGATGAAGCATGCTCATGTGCCCCTATCTTCAGCGAGTCAGGTACTGATATTAGGTCATCAATATGTATTAGAGGCTTTGAGATGGCACAGCAGGTAGTAGTGCTGTCTCACAGTTTGAGAGCCTGGGATCTGTTCCTGATCTCAGGTTACAACAGAGCTTTCTGGGTTCTCTCTGTGTCATGTAGGTTTTTCATGAATATATCTTGTTACGCATATCAGTTTGGCTTTAGATTGTCCCTAGGTCTGAGTGTGTACAATGCCATGTGTGCATTCAGTGTTTCATGGATAATCTCCAAGATGGTCTTGACCAGGAGTTACTGGAAATGAATAAGTTAATTTGCTTCATAAATTATACCAGGATTCAAATGATAGAAAAATACTATCTTACCTTTTTAGTGTTCAAGACAGTTTCACTTTTTCATTTAGTCCAGAAGCATAGACTATAAAGGAACTGGACAAACTCTTCGTGACATCACCCGTAGGTTTTCTAAAGAGCAGGTTTGAAACTCAACTGCGGGCGCTCGGGTCGTCGGCATCTTGGCCTGAGCTGACTGAACCCTGGTTAATCCATAAATGGGAAAATGGGTGGATGAACGGCTGTTGGTGGGAACATGCCCACTTACTTCAATACTACAAGCTAGCTAGCTTAGCTTTATCTTAGCTAAAATGGTAGGGTGGTTGATGTTAATTTATATGCACCTGATTGAACGTAATCATACCCTACAATACATCATCCCGTGCCCACTCCTACATTTCTTGGTGTTAAGTTAAACTATGATTCCAGTTAACTAATTAGCTAAAGTGATGTATAGCAGACAGCTAGTGGTTTAATACCTGTATTGCAGCTGTCTTTCAAATCGGCCATGCCTCTAATTAAGCATAATTTATGGATTAATATAATTTTCAATGATGAGTTACATAAAGATTCACCCCAGTACAGTTGTCATGAATGGGAAATCTACTATAGCTATGGAGACCAAAACTGTTTTTTGCACCGGGCTGCTTTTTTTTTCTTCTCTGTTGTAAGATTGGACATTTTAACATGGGGGACTATGGGGATTGAGTCACTTTTGAAGCCAGATCCTAGTGAGAACTGCACATTTTGGTCATGTGGTAGACCATATTTTCCAAAAATACTTAAAAACACCTCAATAAAAAATAGCACTTTGGTACAGGAGTCATACAGATGGATGCGCATCCATGCAGTAACACAAGCAAGCTTCAGGGATTATTCCGCATGACAAAGAGAATTTAATTACTTCATTATGTTCTCTCTGTGTTACTGCGAATGAGCTAATACACAAGTCCTTCAGGTAATCTAGAACCCATCTAATCCTGTAAAAACCCAACATACATCTAATAGGCTGCATATTACATAAATGAGAACACTTATACACTCCTGTTTATTCTGCCAAATTAAATTTAGAATTAGATAAAAGGCATTGAAATACATTAACAGAAATATACAGTACATATACTCTGATCAACCATACATATACTGTACAGTACCACTGATCACCAGATTATTACCAATGATGGGTGAAGTGAGCAATGTCGATCACCAACTATACATCAAACTGGTGACAATATCATGGAGACCCAAGGCTCACCCCTACCCGTAAGAGCCAAAGACCAGCCTAGTCGTGCTGGGCATGATAGAAAGACACAAAAACACCCAGTGCACCACAGGCAAAGAGCATGAGACCTCTGACCTAACCTCTTAAACTTCTCGAATCCCATTGAGAAAGCATGTGATTCGCTGGAAAAACAAGTCTGATTCAGAGGCTCCACCCCACAACAAAAAGCACCCAAAGGATCTGTGGACAGAGCTCCCTCAGAGGCACTTTGTAGCAATGCCTGGAGGGACCAGAGCTGCCCTGATGGCACAATGGGAACCCAAACATATTCAATCACACCTAGTGGCAATTTAAAGTATCCAATCTGGCATGTTTTGGAATGGTGGGATAAAATCGGATTAACCCAAAGGGAAGCTACATGACTACTGGGAGAACATGTGAAAAGCCACACAGCCTGTAATATCAAGCCTGGACCCTGGAGCTGTGACAGATCAACACTTCCCTCTGGGCCATTGAGCCACAGTTTGATCTAAGCATCTGCTAATTAGGTCAGCTTAGCCTTATTCTGGCACAAAGATAGCATTTAATAATGTTAATTATCATTTTCTGCAGAATTACAAGCGGAACATTGCAGCCAACAACAAATGTCACAGCTGTCATAATGGCATCCATTAATATATTGTACATTATCAACATAAATTAAATACTCTTATTTGTATAGCAGTATGAACAACTGTCACAAAGCAGCTTTAGAGAAAGATAGGATGAGGGTGGTGGTCAAAACCTCCCTGAGTTTACTGAACACCATGGAACTCAAGTAAAGGTTAAAACTTAGGTTTATGGAGATACACTTGAAGACGTTGAACTTTTGGAAGGAAACAATCACATTCATGAACCTATTATACACATACAATACTGCTCAAAAAAATAAAGGGAACACTTAGTCCCAGTTTGACTTGAACGCCTTTTATACTGTATGTGTATGCATGGTTCAAGTCAAACTGGGACTAAGTGCTCCCTTGATTTTTTTGAGCAGTACAGTGAAACCTCGGATTGTGAGTAACGCGGTTTGCGAGTGTCCTGCAAGACGAGCAAAGATTTAAAATAAATTTTGACTTTTGAACAAGTCTTGGTTTGCGAGTACCGACTATCATGTATCATGCATACATTCTTTCACGTGATCACAACTGAGCCGATGGTTTTTCTCTCTCTTTTGCTGCGGAATTGTGGGTAATCGTCTCCCCTGCTGGGTCTTAGTGCTCGTCTTTCACTGGTATAAACAACACCTGTGCACGCGTGTACTGTTTACTATAACACTGTTACCACGTATGTGTGCGTAAAACATATTTTATTTTGTGTCTGTATGCGTGTGTGTACAGCGCGTGTCTAAAGCAAAAGCAACGCGGTTTGCGAGTGTCCTGCAAGACGAGCAAAGATTTAAAATAAATTTTGACTTGGAAAACAAACAAGTCTTGGTTTGCGAGTACCGACGAGTGTCTAAAGCAAAAGCAAGTCTCATTAGAGAGGTTAAATATCCATTTTCTCTCTCTGTATCAGCCTGCTCTTTGTGTCTGTGTGCACACACGTCATTGGACACCGTGACACACACACACACACACACACATACACACGCAGACCCCTCCTACTGTAATTTCGCCTCAACAGACACTCAGACACACACACACACACTTTCGCTCTGCTCTACACAGAAACACTGCTCTGTCGTGATTCTTTTCAAAGGTAAAGTGCAGATTAATTTGTTTTATTTTTA
>JAQMYJ010000004.1:7254287-7265458 GCA_030014305.1 Clarias laeviceps | reverse complement strand
TTACCATCCACGCTACATTGGGCTAACCGCTAAAGCTACGTCTTCTGGTCACCGAGGTTAGTTCATCTTGACATATTCAGACTTTCCATTCAATATATTCGGAATCCATTCAATATATATAGAGTTTTCATTCGATCCTCTCATGAATATTTTCCTAAACGGCTTGCATATATATATATATATATATATATATATATATATATATATATATATATGTTTTTGTTTTTGTATGTAAATGATGAATAATAAATGGTGTTATTTAGAGAACTAGAACAAAATGTTGCTTATTTGAGAACAGTGCGTCAGTGGAGTCTGAGTGAGTGAAATATCTCTTGGATATCATAGCAGTGGTGACTTGTCCATAGGGGCAGTTGCTGCAGAACTAAGTCATATACTTTATGTTAATCTTCATCAAGTCAACCTTCACAACGTGTGTTTTAGAGTGTGTGCGTATAAATTACATTATATTTATATAAAATTGATGCCAATGTTTTATTGATTTGGCCAACTCTGTGGATGTAGCAAAATTGCATTACAGCACAATCAGCACCAAATGTAGCTTGTTAGAGAATATTTTTTCATCTAGCAGTCAAAATTTGGAACTGACACAAGCAATAACTGAGGATCCTTGGAAGTCATACTGTCCCATGCTCATGCTCAAGCGGACACGTCATTGAGCGCAGCCCTTCTGTGCTATCATGTACATGCCTGTACTCTCATAGCCTGTTTACAATGAATGTCCTTGGATGCACGTGCTTGACAAACAGTTGGGGACGTGAGTTTCAAAACAAAAGAAGAGATTAATTTAATATTTAATTTGGTGGTATTTTCTGTTAAATATTTCTTCTTTTTTCTTACATTTTAAATTTGGATGGCTTTTGACCCATTTTTCACCCACTGCCATGCTTATTAATGCATATGACACAGCTTACCTGCCTACCTAGCCAAAGTTAGCTAACGATAATCAAGAATCATCGACATCTGACAAGAACACTAAAGGGCCAAGCTAAAAATTTCAGATTTTTTCTCACCATCTGCATATCCAAACCCCGCCTCATCTAAATATCATAGCATGAATACAGAGGCTGAGTCGACCAAAAGTTCTCAGGTACAGTCATCCCAACCCGACTCAGTCATCATCACGTAATGCTAGCAATACAGCTAACTAAGTTTCATGTACCCATGGCACCTGCTTAAATCAGCAGAGCTACATTAGTTCTACCTACCTAATTAAATAATGAAAAATGTTCAATTTTGGCTCCTAAAAATTTTATTTGGCTCCTATATAATTTAGGCTTTTGTCTGGAGCCCTGTTTCTGTTATTTGGAAATTAGTGCATATACTGTAGTATAGTTTGTTTGTTCAAATTCATTCAAATATTCTCAACTCACAACTTTTCTATTAATTCACCCACACCTAAACACACCTACAAAATCTAGCAATTAAGACATTAGTTGAATTAGCTGTTTGAGCAGAAGACTTACCAAATTGTGTTGGATGTACACTGGCCCTCCACCACTGGAGCGGAAGGACCCTGAATTACAGGGGTACTCTAAAAATGTAATGAGCTCTTAACATTAATTTGACTGAAATTATGTGAGGCTATGTCATTATTTAATTTCTTTCTGTCTGACTAGAATCAATAGTCACGAGCTGTTCTTGTATCTAGTCAGGATAGTCATTCAATTGAGACATTGTTGATTACAACACTTTGTACTTCATCTGTTGTAATTGATTTAAAGCATCTTGCTGTGCTTGAAGTACTTGAGACAGTTAATTTAAGAAGACCTGCTCATTATGACTGCTTTCCTGCTGGACCATGCAAGTCAAATGGGCTATATTCTTCATTCATATTCATCTTTTGAGACTCGTTTTGCATTGCTCATCTTTATTCTGCAGTTCTTCTTTTGTGTGCCCTGGCTTTCTAGCATTACCTGCCTTTAAAATGATTTGGTGGCTTACTTCTGTGTAAGCCAGCGAGGCAGCTAATCAAATGGCCTGACCAAAATGATCTCTCCCTGGAGAGGTTGTAGTACTTTCAAAAGAATACGTCATCATTACCCAAGGCGAGAAATCTTGCTCAAGGGACCACTGTAGGAATGGCTACAAGAACTTCTCATTTTTAATTCTGTATTGTGTCATTTTTCTTTCACTTTTTTAGTGTCTGGGGATAAGAATTACTGGGAGAGTAGCAATAATAAAGATGACATCATTACATTTTTAGGCACCATGTCACTTTATGCCTAGGCTAATGAGGGAATGCTAATAATGGTAATCCCACACCAGAACTGCCACACCAGACACACTAATGAAGCCCTTTCACATTGCACCACATGCCCTAACTGTAGACCAACATCAGCATTCTCACAACTGACCGATCAAGGAACCAAGACCTTACCAAGCTCTCATCCCATAGCAAAGAAACTCCAAGATGAGATCTCACGTTAATCTCTTATTTGTCTCCTACTGTAGATAAAATGAGCCGTCTTTGAGACTTGAATGAGATTTAGGCGTTTTTCTGCATCTTCTCAAAGGTGTCTCAAATTGGCTCATTACCTTTAAATCCGTTTACATTTGTCTTGTGTGCAACTCACATATGCAGAAATGAGCTTTCATTGACACTTGAATGAGATTTTAGCTGTTTTCTCAATCTGCTCAAATGTGTCTCAAATATGGCTCATTACCTCTAAATATCAGAGATAGTTCATATTTATCTTGTGTGCGACTCATATTTTACTCTTAACATAAGGGTAGATGGAAGGGAGGGTTAGTAGGTTGGATCTCTGAAATGAAGATATGTAGATATGTAGGTTGGTAACAACTAAAGTCAGTTACAAAATTGCTTTGTAAATTCCAAAACACTCATAAACCAAATTTAATTTTCCCATAAGAAATAATGGAAACTCAAATTATTCGTTTATTCGTATATTCCGCAAAAGCAATATTCTATTTTCAAGGGATTTGTCAATTTCAGACCATTTAACATTTAAGTTTAAATCATTTAAAAAATATAAATTGATTACTAATTAAAAACTGGCCCATGTATTCAATGAGTCTGGCAGCATAACAAAAGATTGATTAAATTGCACAGCTCTAATGATATCAAATCAATGGCCGTTTTAATGTGGATATATACGCTGGAAAAGCTTTTAAGTCGGGGGATGAAGAGGCGTACAAGAGGGCCCGATAGGAGGGCCCTACAAACAGCCATCAGAGCTGCAAAAAATGCATAATCTAAACTTTGACCTGCCAAACAATACACACAGCATGTGGCAACTAGAATAGAAATGCAACCAGGACAGAATCCCAAGACCCCACCCCACCAGATAGCCAGAACAAATTCTATGCCAGATTCGACAGACTTAACACAGATACCCCCTCAAAATCCACCTGCATCCCAGTGGACACAATACTCCATGTGACACACAGAGGTCCTGAAGGCTGTGAAGTAAGTTAACCCCCACAAAGCAGTAGGACCTGACAGCGTATCACCAAAAGTACTAAAATCCTGTGCTGAGCAGTTGGCAGATATGTACACAGACATCTTCAACTTGTCTCTCACACAAGCAGTCGTCCCACGTATTTAAGTCTGCTGTCATCATACCAGCACCCAAAAAAAAAACAAAAAAAAAACAGACACATCTACTCCGGAGTACACTTACAACGGTTGGCATAAAGAGCTGATGACACTGTAGCCATGGCCCTACACCATACGCTTTAATACCTGGACTACAGGACTACCTGGATACCCCTTCTGGACTATAGTTCTGCATCCAATCTGTCTGGTAAAGCTGTTTGTGGTGCTGATGGACCTGGGGGTCCCAACTCCTATTTTTAACTGGATTCTGGACACCACATGGTGGTGAAGATGTAATGTGTCTGCTGAACTTACAATTTACATTTACATTTAGGCATTTGGCAGATTGCCTAATCCAGAGCGACTTATTTTTATTTATTTATTTATTTATTTATATATATACATCTGAGCAGTTACATCTGAGGGTTAAGGGCCTTGCCCAACAGTAGCAACTTGGTGGTTGTGGGTACCTGGGACCTTCCGAACCATCGTCCAATGCCTTAACCATTGAGCTATCTCTAACCCCCAATCAGTACAGAAACACCACATCTCTGCTACCTCAGTTCCAAACTCTACTCCCTTTACAGCGTTGGTTGTGCCATTACCCAGGACAACACTATCATCATTAAATATGTGATACAACCATCTTGGAGCCTCATCAAGGATGAGGATGAGTCCGGTTACAGGAAACTGGTCGAAAACATTCTTGCCTGTGGAGAGGAGAACAACCTCATCTTCAAACATATACAAGACAAAAGAAGTAATCGTGGTTTTCAGAAAGAAACCCCAACCCCTACAGTACTTCCTCTCATCATCAAAGGGACTAAGGTGGAGATGGTTGAGAGTCCTAAGGTTTCTGGGCCTTCAGGTGACAGAAAACCTAAGCTGGACCAAAAACACCATCGCTACAGTGAAAAAGGCCCAGCAATTGTTGTACTTCAGTGGGCTGCTAAAGGCAGCTGGACTCAGGTGTCATCCACGCCTACCGAGGACATAAAGAACACATCCTCACCTGTGGCATTACAGTCTGGTTTGGAAACACCACCCAGGCAGAATAGAAGGCTCTCCATAGAGTCATAAATGCTGCACAGAGGGTCTTTGGATCTAAACTCCCCTCCATGGACTCTTTATGCACAAAACGCTGTAGAAAAAAAAAAAAAAGGTATCCTCAGGGACACCCACCTCACTTTCTGCTCATGCACAAAAGCACAACACACAACCTCAGACACCACAGAGCGGACAGTTTAATCATACACAGCACGTTTCTATAATAGCTTCTTTCCAGCCACAGTCTATCTGATGGCAAAAGAAACAAGGCACCTGTATGTTTTTATCTCTGTCTTATGGAGATCTGCTGCTACTGTATAGTCAGTGTACATGTATCTGATATAGGGAAACCTGAGTTACTATCCTTCGCCTTTCTTATTGTAAAAGAACAAAGTGCTATATAAATAAACTGTACTAATGTGATATTAAATGATATGCAATTAAACCATCAAGAATAAGTGCAATTTGAAAATTTTAAGAAGTGGAATTATCTGGGGATCTTGTTTAAAATATACCATAGTGCACTATAGTACTAGGTAATGTTTATAGTGTGCATAGTCTTCTATTATTTATTTCCTGTATTATATGTTTATTTTAATTATATTTCTTGCTTTTTGTCCCTCCACAAAAAAATCCAATGCACCCATACTGTTGGTATGTGTATAAATGACAAATAGAATCGCTTGAATCTCTTGATATGACATCAAGAGACACCTATTGTACTGTATGACACCCGACTGTTTCATTGCTCTTAGACCAAAGCAGTTTGCCAACAGTTATAGATTTTTTTTTTTTCATTTGGAAAACAATACATTATATGTTACAGAGAAATCTCAAAGCCATTTGATCTGAATTTTTTCAATTGAAGGAAAGAGACAGCTTTACTGTACCTTTCACTGTTATAAAGCACTGACACTGAGATTCCTTCCAAAACTGGAATTCAGAAAAATCCTTTAAAAATCTATTTGGATTCACAAGTGTGATCTTGTGACTATAGAAATGTAATATATCGATACGAGTAAATTTTTATATCAACCTTGCTGCCAACTTTTTGTCAGAGCTGCTGTTATATCAAAGTATTAAATGCTTTATGACCAATAGAGTTGTGTTTTTAATGTCTTTTTACAGCTGGCTGACCTATTCTGACCCTGTACGTGTTAATAAAATAACTCATGTTTAGTCCATTATTTGCTCTATTTAATCCAAATCCATTATGCCACTTTAGGAACTTTGCAGCAGAGTAACTCTAAATGCCTATAGGAAAAAGCAGATAATGAGTAAGAGACAGACACACAGAAAAAAAATCTACTGTATATGACCTCTTCCAGAGTGATGGCTGAATGTTGAACAAATGCATGTGACATTTCGTTTAAAGCATACATCATCTGCTTCTGATGTACTTTATGTATTTCTCACCTTCTCTGCTTTTCTTCTGCTTGTACATTTTTTAAATTATCTGTCTCTTATTCTCTGCATGACTAACTGTGACAGCTGCTCAAATAATTGATGCATTTGACAGTGAATAAGTCAATTAAAGCGCCTCAGATTTAATTGAGTTGGCCAGAAGCGACTCTATTAGGAAAGATGGGAGGTGTTTAGCCCAGTACGGTACATGCACACTAAGTCGTATTTGCTCAGTGTACCCCTTAAAATTCAGAGCATTTTTACCATTTTTTTGTTTGGCTGTATATATAGGCCTCAGGGTTGTGAAATATAGAGTGACACAGCCTTTTTTCAGCACAACCTAAGTTATATGATTAACTGAATTGTATTTAATTTTAACCAACTATACAACGATGACTGAGCAAAACAAATAAATAGCACAGATACAGATGATTAAACGTCTTTTCTGCTGTTTCTATAATCAAAAAAAATTATATATATATATATATATATATATATATATATATGTTCATTTTGAGAATTCTACATTTGTTCTACAAATCTCACTCTTTCACTACCACTCATTTTCTGCACTGCTTATCCTGTACAGGGTGACAGGAAAACAGGACGCTATCCCAGAGGGCACTAGACAGGGTACACCCTAGATGCTGTACCAATACACTATGGAAAATTTGGAAACTCAAATTAGCCTGCTTTGCATGTCTGTGCTGTGGGAGGAAACAGCGCAGAATACCTGGAGGACAATCAGCAAGCACATGGAGGACATGCAAACTCAAGGCACACAGAACCACATTCAGGTCTTTAACCGTCAGCCCTGGAGATGCAACGCCGCAGTGCTAAACAACCACTATACAACCGTACCACCGAAACAACATGTAGTTCCTCGAAATCATGGTGCTACACTTGATATAAACAGACAAAGGGAGAAATAACGTCAATAATGTCATGTAAAATGCATAAAATTACATTTACACATCTGCACATTCATGCAATTAACCAAAGAGCCAATCGCATGATGCATGATGGCACTGAAATACATAATAACAGATATAGTCCAAGAGCTAAATTTCATTTTAACCTCAATCATCAGAATGGGGAAGAATACAATTTTATCTAAGTACTTTGAGTTCATTCTTGCTGTTTAGGTATTGTAAACAGTTTAAGATAACTACTCAGAAAAGTCTCCATATTTACACAGAAAGGAAAACACATCTTATGAAATAAACTGATGGCAACTCCATTATGGTCAGAGAAGCTGCTTGGCAACAGGCAAGGCCCTAGGAAAGTAGGGGGCCCCTTACTGAAGTGGCAATGTGAAATGTTTGCAATGACAGTAGGTAGGTTTGACCTCCTTAAGTTATTTTATGTTCTTAATATTTATGAAAATACAAGGCTTTTTTACATTCTTTATATTTTAATTTTTTTTTATCTTTTTATTTATATTTATATATTTTTCTCTTGTATCAGATTATTTATAAGATAACGGCAGTTAATGCTAGTTGGAGAACACCCCCCCACCCCCACCCACCACCCCAACCCCTTCCGCCCTGCAAATTTTCCCAAGAACCCCAACACACTGTAGAATCGCCTCTGACTAAGGTTACTCTCATAGACACAACTCTTTACAACCATGGTAGCAATAAAACTAAACACAATGTACAAGATCTTAAAACCTGACGCAGATGAGCTACACTAATGGAAAACTATAGAAAATCTTGAGACCTGCATGAATGAGAGGTGTACAGCATGTACTGTACTGTATGCCAATTGTATTGGTGCTCTATTAAACATTCTATTAATAGAATGTGGAGCCTGAAACGTCACTTTCCTGGGCAACTTTTAAAAAATGACCGCGGTCATATTTTTCCAATAGCCTGTCCTAACTATCTTGTTTCCACAACAGAAATGAGAGATTTGAAGAGGTACAGTATATGCATCACTAGCAGGTAAACGGCTTTATCTAGTTAGTGGGTTATTATCGAGATGACTGATCACCGGATAGACCGGTTTTACCAGTGACAACAGAGCACTAACAAACACAGCTCTTTATATCTCTCATCAACAGAACAGCTTGCCAAGAACACCTGATAAACCTCCATGCAGTTCATGTGTATTATGTCGCACAGCTTGAGAACACCATTACAAATAAGCTAATGTTTGCTTTTGGGTAAAGCAGCAGTCAAAACACATTTTTCACCTTGTGATTCAATTCTCCTGGGCGCAAATGCACGTTATATAAGAACGGGAATAAAATACAATTGAGCATGCAAGGTACAGCACAATAACCAATGACAGGATTTGATTATTGTGTTATAACAGCAAGTCCTGTAGTGTTTTTACCATCTTTCCACCACAGTAATTTCCCAACAATTACACTTTATATTTGATTACTAAATACTTACACTGCATACTTATTCTGAATGTTCTGGAACATTTGCAAAACAGAGGAAATGTCTGTTTCTGGCCACTCGTGTTTGCTTTTGTTTTAAAAGTCCAAGGTTTATGAAATTCACTGCTCAAATTTGATGTAGATGAACTCGGTCTGAGGCGAAATTATTCAGTGTCTTTTTCCCACTACATCAGTAATCATGTTGTTCTCAAAACACCACACCAACAGTTCTTGAGGATAAATAAACCAAAGCTAAAATTTCTGGTAGGTTTTAATTTGTTCCTTTCGGGAAACTGGGCCTAATTGCAGGCGTCCCCTGAGCAAAGACGTGCTTGGATTTCGTTCAATTTCCTTCAAATTAAATTCTTCTTAAAAGCAGAAGGTGTAATTGCTTACACCACCCTTTACCCTAATCTTGTCACGTGTGAGCCATATCAATTCCTTTAATCATAATCTTAAACCAAATGTTAATGGCTCAAAATCTCAGCTTATTGGCTTATTATACTCAGAACTCATGTAATTATGATGAAACTGATGGAAAAGCTATGCACAGTAATTAGAAGTATGGGCCATGTCCTAGGAGTCCTAAGATTTCAGACAGTAGTGTGCACTACTGCACACGAACACCTGTATCTCAGACTTTTACTTTCAAAGACTTGTTGCCCTACACAGAGCACTGAATAGACCTAATGTTAATAAGTAATATGGACGTTTCTGTGCATTTCAGATCTACAAGTGGGCAAAGGTGTTTAGTAATTGCAGTCCTTCTCTACTTTCTGAGGCGATTCTGAAGAGGGTTAGGATTTGAATTCAAGCTCGGAAATGTGTGAAAGTGGCTTAACTTTGAGATGAGGGCAATGATGGGTTGCTCTATTGCCCTTAAAGATGCTATGCTTTTCAACCACTCTGATCTTCTAAAAGGCATGGGAGCAACAGTCTAAAAACAGTGTCATGCTGTATTAAAAGAGACGAAGTGGAGCGCTGCCAAGAATAAGATATAACACGAGTCTGAACACGGAGGAAGCTGTTATGGTCAATGGTGTGAATTCTGGCCTTATGGAAAAATGAGTGCAGAATTTACTTTCATTCTGTGCAAGCGGTAATAGCAGCAACAACCTGCTAAGTGATTTAAAGTAGTGATTTTAATTTATATATACAGTATATTTTGCTACAGTTGTGGAAATCAAAACCCACCATTTTCTTTTATACTCTCTCTTTATATATATATATATATATATATATATATATATATATATAAATATATAAAAATCACGTTTCTATGAGTGACGGCTAGTTATTTTATTAGAAGGAGAGTTTAGAGCGATTAGAGTTGGTAACCATTTCATAATCGATCATCGGTTTGAGTAAACCAATCCATGGCTGATTAATAGTCGGTTTAACCATGTCTCTTGCACTCGATGTGTTTCATGTAAATCCATCATTCCCTATTGCTATGTCCAGATGTACATCAATTTGGATTACTCGCATAAACATCCATTACTGATTTGTTTTGTAAGTCGCTAAATGTCTAAATGTACTGAATATATTCATGTTACAAACATGACACTTCTGTCAAAGCTGACCTCAACTGTCACTTTAGGCCAAATAGTGATTACCATTGTACACATAATCCTTGTGACAGATTTTCACACTTGTCATGTTAAGATTTTCCTTCCTTCCTGGTTTACTTGTATAATTTTCCCTAAAACCGAAGTACAGCCACATCCAGGAGTGGACTTTTTTCCAGGAAAATTGTATACCAGGTCACATTAAGATACATCGTTTTACACACTCTGAGCTGTTTCAGCTAGACAGCAGTTGCCCATGGCGTGTTTTAGGACTTTTTAATGATTAACATCGACTGCCATTTTTCAAAATTGATCGCATGAGAAGCACAAGAGATCAACTGATCATCGACCGTAATCGATGAATCTTCCATCAATAGCTAAAACCTAATTTATCAATAACTCGACAGTAAAAAAAATGGGTTTGAGCAATCTGTGCATTATATTACATGCAGTATATATTAAGATCTTAATCATTACTATAATATCTTACTACTACTACTAATAATGATAATTATTATAAAAACCAAACCTACTATTTTTTTTTCTTTTGTGTCATTTGTTCTTTAATTGGTTGCTGTGAGAAAAAATAGGTAATTTAGTAAATAATCCACCTTATTGATTTCACATTTGGCTTCTGATTATGAATCTTACTGACAGCAAATCTAGGCAGGGATGTGCATTTTAGTTGAAAAAAAAAAAACCTGTGCGTCTAATTAATAGAAAAATTATTGGGTACATTTACATACATTACAAATGGTTTTGACCTTGTGGAGCTTTAGCTTTTGCAATATTTCAATTCTTCAATTCTGTTTTTACAAAGCTCTTTTGAAGTGGGATTTTATTTTATAGTTAAATGCGTTCCTGGCTGCTGAAAAAAAGTTTGAAACCCTGATTTAGTTCTTCAATGGCTTAATGCACTGTCTGCTCTCTTCCTTTCTCAGCTTCTACCAGAGGCACTGTGGAACTAAAGGAAAGCGGGTCTGAAGGAAGTAATGGCGCATTGTGATCAGGCCGGGTGAAAGGCAGATGAAAGGAGGGGTTGCAGCACTGAGGTCTTGCAGCTGTGTGGCTGTTTGGTAGACACAGTTCATTAGCAGCCAGTCCTTGTGAGTCACTTCCCCCTCCCGAGTGAAAAAGACCCCCGCCACACACACACACACACACACACACACACAAAGCCTCCTGC
>JAQMYJ010000004.1:7235607-7254187 GCA_030014305.1 Clarias laeviceps | reverse complement strand
AAAACCCCCCCCCCCCCCCCCCCCCACACACACACACACACACACACACAAAAGCCTCCTGCCATTAACTCACTGCTGAGTGTGGGACTATAATTGCTTTTCCTTTACTGATATTATCCAACCCGACAGCCAGGAAACACTTTCTCTGTTCACAATGAAATATGGTGATCCTCTTTGCTCAGTGTCACAGGTTTGGTGTTCTCCCAACCGTTTTCAGTTCTTTTTCACTTAAACATTTGATCATTATTGGAAATGTATCCATATCAGACCTGTCATCGGCTTTACAAAACTGATGTTGTTTCCCATCAAACTAGAGATATCAGTACCAGGATTTCAATATGTTCCATTACTTTATAGCACAAGATCAGTTTTCATTCACCATATTTCCCGGGAACATCTAGCACAACATCATGAGCCCCTGAGCCCATGTGAGAAGACCCACAGTTGAGGTGTAGCAGTCATGAACAAGGTGAGCTGTTTAATTAATCGTTTTTCCCTGAAAAAATATATATATTTGAAAAAGAAATGTACTTCGACTAAGCACACATCATTCAATCAAAATACAAATGAAAGGTTGAGCTTTTTTTGCTCATAGAAGTATTTGCTGTGCAATACTGACACACTTACAAAAACATTAGAGATGAATGTTCTTACGTGAATTTTATTTTAGGGCTGTTAATGGATATTAGATTTTATCCGGACATCTTTCACTTGACACTGATAATATTCACTGTTTTATTTAACACCATGTCTGATTTGTGCTTTAAACTCCACCATGCACATTGATGCTGCTGTGCCCTTACACTATGAACTACTGTAGTAATGTAATGATGTGCAGTTTGTAGCTTAAGAAGAGAGTGATTGTACAGTAATAAGACTCATCATTCATATGCGGTGTGTCAGTAGTGGCCCACTGTACCATGTAGCACTGTGGTTAGATGAAATAACTACTGCCACCCTATTGTATGGTTTTGGTTACTGCTACATGTCCATTCCATATACAGTATATATGTAAGCTGAAATTGAAGCAGCAGTTTTACTTCAAGAATGAGTCCACCAGAGGGACAACCCATGTTAGATGTTTTGGAGATAAAGTCAGAGAGGCCAGATTGAGGTGGTTTGGACATGTTCAGAGGTTTGTGAATATATCAGTAGAAGGATGTTGAGGTTGGAACTGCCAGGCAGGGGGTTTAGAGGAAGACCAAAGAGGAGATTTATGGATGCAGTGAGAGAGAATGTGAAGCTAGTTGGTGTGAGAGAAGAGGATAGAGTAAGATGGTGGTGACCGCTGAAAGGGAACAGTCGAAAGACAAAGAAGAAGAAGTTTTACTTATAGATTGCATGTGGTGTGAACTGGAACAGACAATAAATTGTGATAAGGATGTCATTTAGTGTACACAATAACCAAACCAAAAAACTCTACCTGTATTCCATGTTAGTAAGTTCTTTATTCCTCTTTATTCTGGTCAGGGTTGTGAGGAATCTGGCAACAGTGAGCATGAATGATCACACACACCTTTATATCTAAGGGATATACACAACTGGTATGTTTTTGGGAAGACGGAGGAAACCAAAGATCCTTGTGGAAACCCACCTGAAACTGCTGATAGTCAGTAACCTGAGCTCAGGATTGAACCTGAGATCCTGAAGAGTTTATGAGATGGCAATGCAACCTGATGCTTTCTAACAAAATTTAGGGAAAAAAGTCAATTGGAAACAGAAACCATGGCACAGTTGTAACTGTTGCCAAATGTCAGGCAGCAAGTCGGGAAAAAAATCCTTGTCAGCAGCATGAACTTAACATGTTCATAATGAACTTAACATGTTACGGCATTAAATGAGAATTACAGCCCGCTGACCCACGATGTGTAGTCTGTCATCTTGGACCAGGCGCGCTGTTGCATGCAGTTCGTGTTATGACAGCAGCCGCACTGCGCTTGCAAAGCGCGCTGATCAAAGCGCCGCCTGTGTGTCAGCGCGCACTGTTTGATGATTGGCCCGGAGGGTGACTCAAACGCCTGCGTGGGCGTGTGGTAGACTCCCGGTTTGTGAGTTGCTAGTAAAGCCTCCGGGCACCGCGCGGTAAAGCGTTCTCTGAACTACTACGTACTGTAGTGCGGCAACCGCCTCAGCACCACGGAGAGCGCACGGACGCGCAGAGCACCACAACACATCCACGCGCGTTTCTTACTGAAATAACCCCACGCCTAGTTACAGCTGCCTCTAAGCTGTGTGTTAGAGAATTAATAGAAATTGCCGCAAAATGTGTGCGTCTCCGTTTGCTGTTTGCGCGTTCGCCTGTCCTGTGCCCAAGAGGCAACTGAAGTGCGCATGTGTGCGTGTGTGAGTGTAAGAGAGAGAGAGAGAGAGAGAGAGAGTTTTGATTCCTACCATACTATCGATTCCCTTCGAACCCTCATATAGCCTAGTGTAGGGCGGCTGATCTGATATCACTTCCAACCAGTCTGATTACTGCAACTTATTTCCCAAGAGTCCGGATCATTTGGAGGTCATGCTGTTTTTCCAGACAACGTGCTTCTTTCATGTCAAGTACTGTATAACCCGCCAAATCCAGGTTAATCCGAATGCACACACACACACTCGCTTATCAACGCATCCACTTACCCCAGAGTGGTCATGGTGACGATGGTGTACCAGAAGGCCGCTGGGATGCTGGTGAACTTGCTCGCGTTGGAGCCTTTCTCTGCGTAGAACATAACGGTGGCGAAGATGATGATGGCCATGGTGAGAGAGAAGAGAAGGAATCCCAACTCGGAGGCGCAACTCTTCAGTGTGTAGCCCAAAATGCGCAGGCCGGCCGAGTGGCGGGAGAACTTGAAAATCCGAAAGACGCGAAAGACCCTGAGGGTGACGAAGGCGCCGCTCACGTCCTCGTTGTCCGTCATGACCAGGCCGATGTAGTAAGGCATGATGGCCACCACGTCAATGACGCTCATGACGCTCTTGACAAACTTGTATCTGCTGGGCGCAGCGATCAAGCGCAACAGGTACTCGACGGTGAAGATCATGACACAGGCCGTGTCCAGGCAGAAGAAGGCGAGCGCGTAACGCTCACCGCAGGATAATTCCCTCGCGCGGTTCAGGGTCGTGCCGCATGGAACCGTTTCCACCACGTTGGCCATGACCGACACGGCGATGAAGAAACCCGTCACGTAGTAGAACACCAAGGCCATGGTGCTCGTGTGCGGGTTCTCAAAGGCGCGCCACATGGATTCGCGGACCGTCATGTCCAACTGCGCGACGTCGTTGTTGTTCTCGCTGTCCTCGTCGTCTTGGATCCGCTCGGCGTTCTCTCTCCGTCGGTCTTTGTACTCTTCATAGCAGCAGTCTCCAATAATCTCGGAGATGATCCCGAAGAAAGCTAACTCCTCGTCGTAAGCAGAGATGCACTCGTGGCGCGGGTAGTGCAGCTTCCCGGTGCGGTAAAAATTCAAAATGTGCCGGAAGATGTCCGGGTCGCGGTCGAAGAAGTACTCGTTGGTCTCCTCGTGGTAAAAGAAGTCGCGCTCCGTGCTGCCCAGCAGTGTGTCCGGGTAACGCTCCAAGGTGTTCCGCCAGGTCTGAAACTTAGTGCCGCTCACATTTAGGATGATCAGGCTGTCCTGCGCGCGCCTCCTGTCCCGTGGTGGAGCGGGCATGGGAGCGCTCGCCACCGGCATCCATCCTATAGCCGCGGCACGCGCGAAGGGTAACCAGGCTGAAACTCCCGCCGCCATGCTGACCTCGCAAGCTGTCGCGCAAGCTAGTCCAACTCGGGTTGATTCGACGCTCCGTTTCCTACTCAGAGATCCACTACAGACATCTGCGGATAAAGACGCAAAATATAAAAAAGAGAGTTGTGTGTGTGTGTGTGTGTGCGTAAAGCGAATTCACTTTTCTGTAAGCAGGGCGCACATTTGCACTATATCTGAAAATAGTCTTACCTCCACACAAAAACGCTTCTGCAAAAAGCGCATGCACTTGCCACGAACTGTGGTACTCCTTGACTGACTTCCTGGAACTACAAAAAGGAACGAACACACATACACACCAAAAAAAAAATGCAGAAAAGTATCCCAAATATTGTTCTGCGCTCCACAGCAACAAGTCCGGCACTCACACAGTCTGTTCGTGGTGCACTCCGCGGTGCCAAGACGCAGTGTGCCAGTGATCCATACGCAGGAGTCCACTCTGATGAAAGTGTGCTCAGGGTGTAAGCGTGGAGGGAAAAAAATAATAATGCAACGTGCTACTCCGCATCTGTCACCACTGCATTTCACTCTCACAGCGGTAGAAGATAAGAATCTGTAATGGAAAAAAAAAAGCAAACGTGCCGAGAAAAGAATAGGAGGGAAAAAAAGAAAAAGAAAGAAAAGAAACCAGGACAGGGTTGAGCAGCAACAAATGATCGAACTGAAGCTGAAGAGATGCACGCATGCGGCGGGAGCGCGAGCTGCTCTGTGGCTGCGGGAGAGTCACGTGCTCCACGCACCGGCTTCCTCCTGCGGGGAGAATGGAGAGCTTGAGGAACTGTGCGGCGCGCGCGCGTTAATTTTAAACACGCAGTGCCACTCAAAGGGGGGAGAGACAAACAAAAAAGGACTTGTTTAAAGGAAGCCCTAGTGCTTGAATTCGTTCCTGTTATTTTTCCCAAACTGAAATATAAAACGCGTGAGGAAAGGGGGGAAGTGACAAGGAGAGGATGCGGCGAGTTAATGCGCAACCTGAGCCAAAAGCGCAGCGCGGTGGGTTTGCGGATATTTAAACAGAGGTAAAGCCGTCACACGGGACCACTAGATGGAGACAGGTCTCAGAGGAGATTATAATAATAATAATAATAATAATAATAAGCCAACCGGGGGGGGCACTGCATTTTCCTCCACTGGAAGGACACCCATTAGGGCACTTCATACGGTTTCTTAAACATAGCTGAAGTAGGGCACTGCATTACGTCCACTATAAAGGCACCCTAGTGGGCACATCATCATGATGCATTGCAGCCCTGTATGGCTCCTCTATTCCTGTTCCTTTTTATTTAAGGGGCAGCTATTAGGACACTTCCTCACGTTTGCTCCACTGTAAGTGTAAGTGAACCCTAGAGGGCATTTCTTTTTTTTTCTTTAATCAAAAGGGCAGCCATATTTTTTTCCACTTAGGCAGCCTAAAGGGCATTTTTCTGACCATAGGGGCACTACCAGGGATTAATGATGACAAAAAAAAAAAAAAAGTTTATTTATTTCATTCTGGGATGAGCAGATTTTCTGCTAAATTATTATTATTATTATTATTATTATTATTATTATTATTTATTTATTTATTTATTTTAATTACACTAACCTTACAGTTGTTTCATTTATACAAAAAAAGAAATAACTGCACTGATGACAGGTGAGAGATGAATGGCTTTACATGTTTAATTTTCCTATGTTTCCTATCTCATTTCGCTATTATGGATAGCTAAAATGACATGAAATGAAAATATGATGTAAGCCCATCTGATAACTAACATTTTTTTTTTCTGACTTCTTATATCAATCCACAGTACATATGCAATACTAACATTGATTAGGTTTTGAGCTAGATATATAAATTTTTTCCCAAAATGTTATTTCATGTCAGCAAGGATCACACTTTAAACACCTTGTATCAATCACTAAGACAAAACAAGGCTTGTTCAAACATATAAAAAATGTGATACATTGGTCAGTATGTTTTCCTCATGGGAGAGTTACAGTATGAGCAATCATGCCTGATAACTTCCATATCTAATATGGTGTCTTTCAATAAAAAAAGACAGTTAGTGTTGGCGTATTGCCACGGTGTAAACGAAATAAAGCAATTTTAGACAATTTCTCTGAATTCTAAGGAGGAAATTCACCTCGTCAGTGATGTGCTTAATGAATTTTGCAGATCACAGAATCACAAGTGGCTGAGTAGCCGTTCCCATTTACTGTACAATACCAACTGTGCTTTTACTCGGAAGTCTACTAGGCACTGGTACAGTACATGTAGAAATTTCCACATGAATTACATCATTAAAAAAAACAGACCGTTCTATAATTGGCAACAAATAATTTAATCCATTATCATTTCATGCCTGATAACTTCCATATCTAGACATGTCCATATAACATGCATCCTTATCATTATCTTAGCTTACGCAGTGATGTATTTTAGCCTGTTGTTCAGAGCATTCATTTAAGTCTGAAAATGCTCGGAGAGCTATTTACACAATGTTTATTCTCCAGCCATGTAAAGAGCCTCACTCTTACAGAGAGAATGTCATATTGATGCAGTTAGAAGAAGAAATCAGCCACATTGGCTTAATACCTTTTTATATTTTTATATTTAATTTTTTTAAAGGACATATAATGACTATTAGGACATATACAGATAATTTTAATATAATTATTGTTAGTATAAATTGATCAGTACATTAATTAGCATATCTTCACCCCTTCAGTCTAATGTGAAATGGTTAAGGAATAATCAATAGACTTTAAGGAACCAATGAATGGTGTTTCTATGGCATCACTGTAGAAGTCCTTTATTATGAGGGATCATCTTACAATCTCTTGAGACTCAACTGCTATAATCTATAATTACTTCTGTTGTTTTTACACATGTAATTGAGCTTATCGGCTAAATTTCAAGCCCATTGTGAGATGTGCCGGAAGGGAAAACACAAGCACATGTGGAGAATTCTTTGTCTATATGCGAGTTAGACATTTTTAAATATATTTTTATACAGGTGTAGTTTTCCAGCAAAGAGAAGGGTTGGTTCACCAGGTTCGATGAGATTGAAATGAGTTGTCCAATCAGATTGCACCATGCTCTTACCAGACGTTTATCACATGTTCATACTCGTTGGTGTAAGTATCACAACACATGCATTTGGTATTTATACTGAAATCTCTGAATTTGACAGTTATGTACAAGTTGTACAAGTTCTTACTGTGTTTACCCAGTGGGAGTGTGGGTTCGTGAGACAGGGGTGGTGGGGTGGTGGGGGTAACTTAAGTCGCGAGTGTGGTTGTTAGCACTATGCCCTTGCACCTCTAGGGTCGAGGGTTTGAGCCCTGCCTTCAGGTCTGTGTGTGTGGTACTTGCATGTTCACCCCATGCTTGCTTGTTTTCTTCCAGTTACTCCAGTTTACTCCCACAATCCAAAGACATGCAGCTTAGGCTAATTGGTGTTTCCGTAATTGCTTGTAGACAAAGTGAATGAGTGAGTGAGTAATGCTGAATGCTGAATGCTGAGAGGGTAAATGAGGTTGCTGCTGAGGTTGTTACATACAGTACAAAACAACCAATTTTTAAATCATCTTTAGGCACTTTGCAGATTGTCACGGAAAACAAAAGTTCTCATTTATATAATTTAATCTATAAAATTTTATTTTAATATGAAGAAATGATGGGTGGTTCAAGACTTTTGTGAAGTAAAGTATATGGAAAAAAATAACGTTATAAATCAGAGGATTTTAGTGCTTGGGATCTGGATTACTAAAGACCCCAAACAATTTAGCTGTGAGCACGGTGTTTATGACAGCAGTGGTAAAGAGCTACAGGCTCAGTGACATGTAATAAATCTGAGTCTATCAGCATAATAGTAAAGGAGATGTGGAATCAACTGAGCGTTCTCATGTGTGACTGACTCGGGGTTTCTGTGATTTGTGCACAACTCATCTCGGGAGGATTTCTTTTCTTCATTTCCGACTCCCAGTAGAGTCAAGCCATTTTGCTAAAGGTGACTGAATTTCGAGCCAGCACAGCTGCTCTAGAATGTGTGTGAAAGAAAAGAGAAGAAGGAAAAAAAAACACAAGTTAGTAGGACACTATTCAAATGACTGTAGTGGTACAAAGAGAGAGAGAGAGAGAGAGAAGAAAAAGAGCCATAAGACACAAAAATGAATTGTCAAGAAAAATATAGATAGAAAACAGAAAGAGAGGAAAAGACAGGATGAAGAGAAGAAGAGATTTAAATGGTGAAAAGAGGGAAGAGCACATTAGGACAAAATAAAAGAGAAATAAAAATAATGGATAAATGGATAAAAGAGATAGGAATATGGATAGAGAGAGGTACACAGAAAGAGTTTTATAGAAAGGAGTATGAGAGAGAAAAAAGTGAAGAAAGAATGAAGATACGGTATAGTATGTATATATATTAGGATGGTCATAAAATTGTTATTATTGCTAAGAAAAAATAATGTAATGTAAACGAACGTTGGTCGTGAGCTTAGTCCTTCTCTACATATCCTCCACCTAAGGCGACACACTTCTCCAAACGATGAGCTGGTGGAGACCGTCTTTAAAGAAGCCTTCTTTTTGGCTCTTGAGGAAAAGTTCCACCTCGATAATCACCTCGTCATCGTCTTTAAAACTCCTGCCATGAAGTCCTTTCTTCAAGTGAGGGAAGAGGAAGAAGTCACTGGGGGCGAGGTCGTGAGAGTAGGGGGGATGAGGCAGAATCTCGTAGTTGGCAAGATTCACCGTTTCATGAGCTGAGTGGGCTGCCATGAGGAAGGCACACTTAAATTTTTTAAACCGGGTGTGCTATTTTGTTTATATATATATATATATATATATATATATATATATAAGAGAGAGAGACAGAGAGAGAGAGTTAATGAGTACAAATAAAGAAAACACTAAAAAGTGCATATGACAAAAAATATATATATAAAAAGTGCATATGACAATATGACAAAGCAGAGAGAGAAAGCGAAAGGTGGTGAACAGAGTGATCAAATTAAGAAATTAATAAGGAAAAAGCTAGAAAAAGGGAGAGCAGAGAGAGGTAAAGGGTAGAATAGAGAACAGAAGGAGAATCAAAAGGAGAACTAAGAGAGAGACCTGGAGAAAGAATTAAGGTCGAAAGAGAAGAATAACCCTGTGTATGGAGCTTATCAAGACACATGCAATTTGAATAAATGATGTTACAGAATCTTGACCTGGTTGCTGCTTGACTCAAATGGATGGAAGAGAAACCTTTGACACCATTTCTTCTTATTCTGTTCTGATTATACAACCGCTTATTACATGTGGAGGATGGTAAAAATAAAAATAATACAAATTATCTGCTGTGCACAGATCTCTACTGGAACATATTATTTAGTGTTCTGATCTTCTGAGAGTTAAATGTGTAAAAACACACACAAATAATCAGTTGTCATGATGCATGCAAGAACGCCTTTTGTTCGCATCAAAAACCTTGTAGTTTCTCACTGTCATCAGAAAGGTTCTTGTGTGCATAGGGAACTCTTATATGCACCAAATTCAAATTAAAATCAAATTCTAATTTCTTTGTCACGTGCACAACCATACACAATATGATATGCAGTGAAATGCTTATACTTAGACTGTCTCTGCTGTAAAAAGAACAGATAGGATAGACTTTGGATTTAGGGTGGAGTAGCACATACTATTTAGTTGTGCTATTTAATAGTTAAGTAATATTAGACCATTTTATCTAGAGATTTAGGCATGTTCCCAGGAAGGACATCCGGCATACAACCCGTACCAAGTTTGTGTGCAGAGCGGATTGTCTGCTGTGGTGACCCCTTGCCAGGAGCAGCTGAAAGACCAACAACAACATTAGTATTAGTAAAGCATACGGGTTCTTCATTATAAAGGTTTGGATTTTGACATTTTAGTGATCCTTCTTCACCACCTAGAAACCATTACAATTTACGAACAAGATTTCAAAACTTCCAGCATGAATAAAAGTTTTTGTTTTGGCTGGTTATGATTACTGTAATAAACTCTCATAACAATCCTGATGATCTCCCTATGACTTTTGATAATCTCAAGCTTGCACCAATTTGGCAGCATGTTCAGGAATGTAGGAAAGGTCCCTAATGATAACAACCAATTTTCACAGTTTTCCGTTTCAATTTTCTTGTTTTCTTGTTTATGCATTATACGAGGTGATATCAAAAAGTTTTGAGACTAATTTTGTAACACGCCAACAGATGGCAGCACAAGGCTGCACGCACAGTCACAGGGATCGCTGACCTTCATAAGTCAGTGTGCCAAAAGACATCGTCCTGTTTAGATCAAGAGCTGTGCAACGAGTGCTATTCTGACCATGTGCGTTACCACATCAGCGATTTCATCATGGACAGCAAGTTAGAACAAAGCGTGAACATAAAATTCTGAGTAAGAAAATCTGCCACAGAGAGGTTTGACATAATTGGGCAAGTTTACGCTGATGCTGCAATGGGTCATTCAAATGTTTTGTGTGACACGTGCGCTTCAAGAGTGGAAGGACATCACTGGACCTTTAACAAGACTGTCAATAGCGAATTCTACTGCCAGGTTATAAGGTGTCTGAGAGAGGACATACTGCGAAAGCGACTAGACCTGTGAATCTCTCCCCATCATATAAGTTGTTTTAAACAAGATGGAATATTATAGTGGCTCTGGTGTGTATAGAAGATCTTGACTTATATGTTATATACAGTATGAATTAGTAAATCCTAACTTCTATGTCTTTTTGATATATCTTCTATCTATGTCTATATCTTTTTTTAGTAAACTTATACTAGTATGTCACATGAAGTGAGTAGATGTGAGAACTTGTCTTATCTGAAGCTAGTAAATGTTAAACCGCATTGCTGCTAGTATACTATACTGTACATGTTGGATGAAGCAGGTAAATCATAACTCCTCGGAAAAAACTTTCTCATGAAACTAAAAATGCTAGATGGATGTTTCATGTCCACAAGCGACAACTATTGCGTTGCTCTACTGCCCCACGAGACAAACTACAAGCGGTATGAGTTAGTATAACCACAGGATAAGAGACTGAGAGAGAGAGAGAGAGAGAGAGAGAGAATAGAGATACTACACAGCTGCATGAATGAAGTACATTAAGTTCAGATCTTCTATCTTAGTGTGTTTAAATGAAATATGGCCACCAGCTGTGCACTCATATTTTAGTCCATACTTACACCACACAAGTGAAATGTCAGAGTTATAATTGCTCATTTTTGGCTCCACATAGAGGAGGGAATAAAAATACAAGCGTAGGAGAGGAAGATTAATTTGTGGAGGTTTGTGTGGAACTTTCTTGGTGCATCTAGTCATGACCACATAGTCAATCTTTTTTTTATTATAATTAACCAAAATTGTGTTTAGTTCTGAGTCTATCCTCCTCAGGCTGTTGGTGAAGTCGCAAAAAAATGTGCCAGCCTGTGATGTCACCATGGTTACCAGTAAATCTATTTCAGTCCTGTGGGCCAAACGTGTGTGCAAACATATGCTATCTTTTAACCAATCACAGAGGTTGGGAAGTAATTACAATACTCACGCTTGTGAGAGAAGAGCTGCTGTAAGTGCCTGATTTTTCTGATTGTCACAGATAAATGATCCTATGATTTTACACAGCTAGTAAAATCATAACAAACACAATAAAAAACTTCTATCTATCTATCTATCTATCTATCTATCTATCTATCTATCTATCTATCTGTCTATCTGTCTATCTATCTAATTAGTTTACATTAATATGTAATACGTAATTTTGTGGCATAACAAACAGTAGTGCATTTGAATTACTTAACCACAAAATCAACCAGTCTATAAATCTCAGTAATAATAATAAAGATTAAATAAAAATGCAAATAATGTAAATGTAAATACAGTGCCGTAAAAAAGTACTTGCCCTTTCTGCATTTTGCATGTTTGTCACATGTAAATAATTGAGATCATTAAACAAATTTTAAGATTTAAATAAGAAATGCAGTTGTTTTAATGATGATTTTATATAATCGCCCTCCTTTTTAAAGAATTAATTTTGTGTTAAATTTAGCTTGCCACACCAAGGCTTGATCACTACCAGTTGAATCAATAAATCACTTAAATTGAACCTGTCTGACAAAGTGGAGCATGCTCAAAGATCTAAAAAAGCAACACAATCTAAAGAAATTCAAAAACACATGAGAAACAAAGTAAATGACAAGTATCAGTCACGAGAGGGTTACCAAGCCATTTCTAAGGCTTTATTACTTCAGCAAACCACAGAGAGAGCCTTTATCAACAGATGAAGAACACTTAGAACAGCAGTGAACCAAACTTACTCCAAGAGCAAAATGATGACTCATTCAGAAAATCAAAAATGAACCCAAAACAACATCTAAAAAAACTGCAGGCCTCGCTTGCCTCAGTTAAGGTCAGTGTTCATGATTCAACAATGAGAAAGAGACTGGGCAAAAATGGCAAACATAGGAGAGTTCCAAGGCGAAAGTCACTGCTGATTAAACAGAATGCAAATTTTTTCATAAATTTTCATTTCATAAAAAGAACATCAAACACATTTTCTGAGATCAACACAGTCAAACATGGTGTTGGTAGTGTGATGGTGTGTGGCTGACTTTGCAGCTTCAGGACCTGGACGGCTTGCCATAATTGATGGAACCATGAATTCTGTGCTCTACCAAAAAAATCCTGAAGGAGAATGTCCGGCCATCAGTGTGTGACCTCAAGCTCAGCAGGACAATGATCTGAAACACACCAGGAAGTCCACCTCTAAATTTCTCAATGAAACAAAATGTATGTTTAGGAGTACCTTAGTCAAAGTCTGGACTTTAATCTGGTTGAGATGCTGTGACATGACCTTAAACAGATCATTCATGCTGGAAAACTCTTCAATGTGACTTAATTAAAACAATTCACCAATGACAAGACAGACAAGTTCTTACCAGTTATTGAAGACTCATTGGCAGTTATATGCAAAAGATTAATTGCAGTTGTTTACTGCCAAAGGTGGCACAACCAATTATTAGGTTTAGGAGCAATTACCTTTTTATATAGGGCCAGGTAAGTTTGGACATCCTTTTCCTTTAATAAATAAATTCATCATTTAAAAACTGTATTTTGTATTCACTTGGGTTATCTTTGTGAAATATTAAAATTAATTGGATAATCTCAATCATTTAATTGTGATAGTCAAAAATAAATTTATAAAGTTTATGTAATTTATGTAATTAATATTCTAAAATGGCCTCAAACTGAATCAAATCTAATCAACTGTCTATCTATGATTCAAAGTTCTGTCTATTTTTCTATCTAATAATAATAAAACATTTTAACATTTAAACAAGTACAATCAACCTGTACATATGCCACATTTTAAAATAATTATAAAAATAATTATTTCATTAAAATTGTTTGTCAAATTAACACCAATGTCATATGACACTTTTTAGGTGAATTTACACACGAACCTGCATTTAAACCTTAAATTATTCTGCACTCATGTAAACTTAAAGCCTAAAGGATTTATTGAGTAAGTCCCTCCATCATCTAGTTTATCTAAGCATCTATGAAGGAATAGAAGACATAGGAGACCTTTTCTACCAGAGCAATAGCACCCAGACAAACATATATTATGAATATTCCAAGGCGATTATTAAGACTTACATCCAAAAATCCAGTATCTCAAAATCTTTAAATATTTTCTGAGATCAATCAAAAAAATTTTTTACAATACAGAAATGTCCAACCTCTGAAAGGTATGTTTAATTATGCTCTCACTTGGTCTGCGCTCTCTAGCATGAATTACTGCATGTGTGGCATGGCATGGAGGAGATCGGCTTGTGCCATGGCTGAAGCCTTGTTGAAGAAGGAAATTGGCATCTCCATAAAGCCTGTCAACAGACAGAAGTATGTAGAGGTAAAATGATAGACAGTTCAGTTAATTTGAGACTTGATAAATACAGTGAACCAACATCAGCATATCACATGGCACCCAAATCATGACCAACTGTGGAAACTTCAATTTGGACACCAAGCTATTTGGATCATCTGCCCCTCCACACCTACCTACTGTACCTACCTACAGTACCTACCTACCTACCATAGCTGATCTATTGTTGGTCAAATAGATGAATCGAATCGATGTTCATCCATCATGCAAGGAACAGGCTTAAACTTGTAGGACCCTAATGTTCAGAGAAGTTTTACCAAAAATGGTCTTCATGGAAGTATGGGCACCCAAACGAAAAATGTAGTGAGACTGTCAAGTCAAAAGTAAGTGACAATGTAAGACAGGAATTAGTCAGAAAAACAACCAAGGAGTTAAGAGTAACTTTCAAGCTGTTGCAACCACCACCATGCTTCAGTGTAGGGAGGGTGTTCTTACTGTGATGAGCAGTGTTTTGTTTTGTAAACAACTGCACAATACATTGATTTCTCCCTACTTCATTACTGCATTAGTTTAGATTCACAAGGTATAATTCCAATTAAGACCTTTTCAATTGCTGGTGTTAATACAAAAAAAAAAAAATCAAGTGTAAAATTAACAATTATTTTTCTTATTGAATAGGCTGATCTTGTGCTGTTTGCCACACATAACCAAAACAGAGAGTATTACAAGGCCTGTGTGGCCATTGAGAGCGCTGATGATATTATTCAAGCCACAGTGACAGGTTTCACACTTGCTATTTGACTGTAATAACATCATTTTTCTTACCTGACAATACTTTTCAGAGCAAACATGCCACGTTGCCCATTCATCACATTGCCTGGTCTGAAAGGAGGGTTCCCCTTTGTAGGCTTTAGAGCTTCAGTGAACAGTGGATCAACGTCTCAGGTGCCATGGATCAGAATGAGAAAAAGCATTGGATCTATAAGCTCAAAGAATGAACATAAAACAATACTGCATTTCTGTCAGTTAGAATAAAGATCCTTTACAGACCTAATGTTTTGTGTCAAGACAAGCCTTAGTTGCACATATGTTTTGTTCATTAATGACCACACCATAGTCACTAATAACTGCTAACCTAACGTAGATTAAAGGTTTACTGCTAGCCTAGAACAACATAATTACTGTATGATATATTCCGATTAATAGGTGCATGATTATAATTCAACACATAATAGTTTTAGTTATATCACAAAAAATAAGTTTATAATGTGAAATATCTGTGGACTTAGTAATTTGTGAGTTTTTACATTTTTATTAAATCAGTGGATGTGACAATAAAAGGAAATGCTGTTATACCTCATCACATCAGTGTATAATAGAATCGCTAGAAACCTTCTATTATTTAAAATGAGTAAATTGAATTTAAGCATTGTACAGGTATATACATAGACTACAAAAGCTTTCCACTGATTTATGTTGTAAATAGAGCAGGATTTTAAAATAAGTCCTGCATGTATTATTATTATTTATTTTGCTTGTATAGCTGTTGTTAATTCTCTATCTATCATTTACTTTAACTATTCTGTCAATAGAAAAATAAATTACCATTTTGTCTGGGATACCTGACTCTTAAAGTGTATTATTCAGCAACTTTTATGAATAATCCAGATGCTTATGAATGACCAAAATGCATTAAGAAACTTATAGAAATAAACTATAAAGTATGTACAGTAGTTTGTTGTTTGAAGTCTGTTCTTGGTCATGGTACAGTATGTAAAGGGTTAAAAAATGTATGCCTATCTTCTTAGTGACATTTGATATTTGTGTGGTTTAAAGGAATCTGGTACTTTCTTTGTTTCAGAAGCAAAGCCTTATAACTGCACCATCGCATAAAAGCTGTAATCCAATCGGCCTCTGGATGGCTGCACTCTGATTCAAGTGACATACAGTGGGAAAGGACATACTAGATGTCTATCTTCTGCTCTGAACAACTAAAATGGTTCTGACATAGTCCTGAGGTAAATAGACAAAATAGAGTAAAACAGAGTGCATGAGTAAGAGCGCATTGGGACAAGAGTAAAGAATTCAATCCCTGATAATCAGAAATGAAAAAGTAGACATAGCAGACTTAATGGAAGCATTGTAAACCACATCCATTTGAAGCATATTGGAGAGTCGTCAGACATACAGTATGGGGAAATAGTTGTCTGGTGTAATAAGGCCAAAATTCTATGCTTGGTGATAACCCTGGAGCGCTAATCAACCTGAGGATACAATCTCTGCAGTGAAGCATGATGCTGTTAGCATTAAAGACTGGAAAACTGGTCAGGGTTGAAGGCATGTTGTATGGAGCCAAATACTGAGCAATAATAGAAGGCAACCTATTACAGACTTCAAGGGACAGGTGTTCTTCTTCCAACAGGACAATAACCCTAAGCATACTATTAAAACTGCACTGGAGTAGTTCAAAACCAAGACTTGAATGTGTCAGCGTGCCCTAGTCAAAGCAGAGACACATTTCTCTCCATTACAGTTTCATGGTGTAACACTACAATATGTAGACAAGTTCAGTAAATGGTGAATATTTGTGAATGTGGATAAACACTTAAACAGACACTTATGGTAAGAAAGAAAAACTTTGATTTTTATATTTGTTTAATAGTTGTGCTTCTTTCATTAGAATTGACTGATTTCCATGAGTTACTGTATCCAGTTTTTTTTTCACAGCACAAGAAAAACAGCGAGGGCTAATACGTTAAGCATGCATTTAAAGTGTCTGAGACATATTAATAATGCCTGAAATAAAACTGTAGTTGGAAAACTGTAGTAAAAATGATGTTTAGGCTGGGATTATTCAAAATACAGTAAGTCCCCTTCATACGAACATTCAAGTTATATTAGTTCACACATGTTCAATCGTGGAAGTTAGATCACATGCCCTGTATACATTGTCATGTGCATGCAGCATGCATCCTCTGCAAGTGCAGTACAAGCCCGGGTTGTCTGGTAGCAAGCATAAAAGCTGTGGCGATGAAGCTTGTACTGCTAAGAAGTGCCAAGTAATAACGATGGAGACAAAAGTGAAAAAATTTAGAGAATGTAGTGAGGTGAAAAGAAGATTGCAAATTTTTTTTCACACGAATCATTCAACCATTGGCATGATTCGAAAGAACACAGTACTGTAATATAATGTGTATAGCCAGTTGTGTTACTGTAGTATCCTAGTACCTAGACAATGTTTGTTGGACTTACAGTACGAAATAATTGGACTTATGTACGAGCTCTCGGAATGAAACTTGTTCATATGTAGGGGACTTACTGTACTGTTTCGAAAGAAATTCCTGGTAATTGGAATGCATTTCTATTGATTAAGCAAGACAAAAAAGATGTTGGTGTTTAGAGTTACATTATGCAGGCAACCTGGTGAATATGATGTTCTTAAAAAAACAAAATGTCATACATCAGCTGCTTAACTAGCAAACAGAATTTCAGGATGTGTCTGACCTCCATCTCTTTACTGAGTACTTTACATTTTGTAAAAGGGAAAACGTCCTAGGGATGAAATAAATCAAGTTTCGTTCCAGGAAAACAGTCCAAATGGGCAATCATAACTTATACTGTATCAAAATAACCTGAGGCATATTTAATTTAAGAGCTGCTTTATAGAGTTCTGATTTACTCCTCTATGCTGCCATCAGCAATTAGGTAACTCAGTTAGGTAACAGTAGAGCATGTTAATAAATTAGACTCTTGAACTGAATGAATCATATTTAGAGAAAGAAATAAAATAGCTATAATTATAAAGCCTGGCAGTACTGTACTTGCCAAGATGCCAAACAGAAGGATAAAAACACACCAACCAGCAATAGTAATGTTTTAGTATTTGTGTTACTAAAGTTATATTAATGGAGAGCATAAATACGTCTGAGAACTCTACTCTTGCTAAAAACCGCTCTCATTAAGGGCTCTGATTCTCTTCTTGACCTACTCACCTCTGTTGGCCAGCACTCCCTGACCAGCTGGGTTGCTTTGGGGAACTAATTAATAACCAATATTTCCTTCCCAGTAAACCAAGCATCTACCTTGTGGGGGTAGTCCCAAAAATGTGATCCAGCAAGGTATTGAAACTGCAAGGGGATTTAGAGAGTGTTTACAGTTTTCTACCACAGGGTGCTGAGCTTCTGTTCATCAGCACCAGAGTATACATTTACTACAGTATGTGAACAGCAGAGGATCAGTACTTGCACTACAGCCATCTGCTAGCATGCTACAGCTCAGTGCAACCCTAGTCGTCTAATTCAATTTTGTTTCAATGGTGCATGTGGATATCTGGATGTAAATTTATATGTGCAAGCCGTAGATGTTAGTGGCAATCCCCATGGACCGCCGTCTTAAAATATCCAACTTTACAACAGAAATAAACTGTTGTTTACAGCCTGGTATAAAAAAATCATTTTGGTCTCCATAGCTAGATTTCCCAATAGTGACAGCTGTATGGTGATTTTTATTTATTATAATTTTTTTTTACATAACTCAACAGTTAAAAATCACATTAAGTGATAAAATGGATATATACGGGTGTGGCCTATTTAAGTGACAGCTGCAGTTCAGGTGCCAAACTGCTAGCTGTCTGCTATGCATCACTTTAGCTAACCAGCTAACTCGAATGACTGTATTATAACTTATCATAACAAATGTAGGAGTTGACACAGAATGACATGTAGGGTATGGATGACAGAGTTTAAATCATATGCAAAGTAACGTTATCACATACACTACCGTTCAAACGTTTGGGGTCACTTTCTAACTCCATGATGGTTCCTGATTTTTATTTCTTTCTACATTGTAAAGTAATGCTGAAGGCGACCAAAAAATGCATTAATCTCCTTTGAACAGTTAATAGTGAGATGTTTCTGCTACTTCTGCTCTGTA
>JAQMYJ010000004.1:7161352-7173884 GCA_030014305.1 Clarias laeviceps | reverse complement strand
AACGGTAGTGTGTATATATATATATATATATATATAGAGAGAGAGAGAGAGAGAGAGAGAGAGAGAGAGAGAGTACTAGGTAGTTTTGTATTCTATTGTACTGTATTACACCACTTCTGTAGATAATTGTTTATTTATAGCTGCCTGGACACTTTGGGGGTGGTTTTACTTTTGGGAGTCCTACTATTTTCATCATTCTATTTTCAGCAGTTTTTTGTGTTTATACAGTATGTCCTGGTTTCTTTTTGTAATGAGAAAATATTACAAAACCTAATTTAGCAACATTTTTTATTTGTATACAGTATATACTGTATATCTTTTGTGCCCAATACTTTAACATCAAAAGGACAGATCTAGTGTCTAGTCTTTTTGATTTGTGTTATGCTCTTTGCTTCCTTTTACCACAACAAGTCTGAGCTTAACTTGTTTTTTTAGACAAAAAAGGTTGTAACAGAAGGCCTTGTGTTTCTCTAATCCCTAGTCTTAGGTCTTTGTTTTACTTTTTCATAGGTTGAATTATGAAGCCACTTGAATCCTTAGCTGCACATACAAAAGATGTAAATTTTTCAAAACATGAATGAAAAAGTTAATGGACAAATCTGGAGACCTTTTCAAGGCACTATTAAGTTGTGTCTCTATATAAAATAAGGATGTTGACCCTGAACTCAAATCACCTGAAATGATTTTTTCTGAAACAATACAAAACACACACTATATGTTTTTATATAAGTGGTTTTCTGATGGTCACACTCTTGTGAGCTCGCCTCGCATTGTACGCTTATGGGAAGGCTCTTTCTTTTACTTTTAAACATAGTTATCTGTTTATTCTTTTTCCAACCACATTTCTTCCACAAGGTTGACGGTTCAGCACTATCCTTCCGTTTTGATAATATGTTGAAGAGTTCTTAACTCAGTTCCAGTAATTTTAAATATCCTTAGCTGGTTTCTTTGCAGCTCAATAATTTGACACTTTGGAAATGGCATTTTTTTTTTGGTCAGGCAGTATATAAATTTATGGAAGTAGTAAAAAAGTTTATGTAGAAATAATATCTTATTTTTACAGCTTCAGTACAGAAACACAATTCCAATGAATCATAACACCTTAGGTAAATGAGGACTTAGTCTTAGTCTGACTTGAATATTCACAAAGAATCTTAATGACAAGAATATTAAAAATGTGAATTTCATAAGACATTTTAATTAGCAGTATACTGTAGGTTACATAAACCTATTAAGTTACAGTACTGGGCAATAGCCTTGCACCAATCCTCAATTGAGCTGAAATACTTTAATTCTTCATTTTAAATTAAATTATGTATAGTATTATGTATTTTAACATAATTATTTAACATTATTATAATATACGTACATCGTTATTATGTATATAAAAAAATAAAATAAATGGGATAAAATGTATTAATGTGACAGGCCGCCTGAAGATATAATAAAAAAATTGCCTGTTTATGTAACAACCTCAGCAACAACCTCATTTCCCCTCTCGTCTGTTCCAACCACACAGCATTCAGCATCACCAGTATATTAATCACCGGCCTGATCATCAGTCATAATCTGCACCTGTTTCTCACTGGTTTATACTTTCCTCTGAAACTGGTCAGTTACAGGAAATGGACTGAAAATGAGAGTCCACACCCTCCCCCAAAAACAACAACAACAAAAAAACTGTCCTTCAGAAATCTTGGAGAGCTATTCTTCAATACTACAGTACATTAAAAATAAAAGAGAGTCTGGCTCTTTGAAAACAAAATATGAAGAATTGAGGGGTGCCTCAAGACTTTTACAAAGTACTATAGATATATAAATATATAAACAAGGGCTCAGCAGTTGCCTCACCCCATCTGGGATTCAGGGGTTTGAATTAAAAACATACATTGTAAGCTGATTGCTGTTTCCAATTTGCTCTTAGTGTCTGAATGGGTGTGTAACAGTGTGTGTGTCAGACCCCTGAGATAGGTTGCCACCTTATTCAGGTTGTCCCCTGACTCGTATTTTGAGCTTCCCGGGATAGGTTTCAAGGACTCTAAACAGGTCAGGCGGTACAGAAAATGAATAAATGAATTAATATATATTGATACAGTAAGTGCTGAGGCAGCACATGGGTGTAATGGTTAGCACTTTCGTCTTACACCTCCAGGGTCCGGGTTTGATTGCTGTCTCTGTGTGCATTTCCCCCCTGTGTTTGGTGGGTTTCCTCCGGGTACTCCAGTTTCCTCCCACAGTCCAAAAACCTTCAAATTCCTGTAGGCTAACTGGTGTTCCCAAATTGCTCGTAGTGTGTGAATGAGTGTGGGATGGATTGACACCCTGTCCAGGCTGTGCCCAGCTTCGTGCTCTAAGTCTCCTGGGATAGGCTCCAGGCCCCCCACAACCCTGAATACAGGATAAAGCAGTATAGACAATGAGTGAGTGAGTAAGAGAGATAAATGCAGTGGCATATGGTATGTAGATATTTCTAATTAAATGTCTACTCAGTTTGTTGGAGTTTGCAGATGTTCATCAGAATTAGGCACTAGGTCAACAGCACACCTGCTGTAGATAAGGTACTTGAATAAGTATCCAATGCTATATTTGAAGAGGTCTTAAGTGGAGACTTGACACTGTGGTCATGTCAATGAAAAATTACTGCATACTTGCATTATGATATCAATCATAGTGTTGCTAGTCAATCACCTATCACCATGATCACCCAATGGAAGTGGGTGGATCATGCTTTTTTCAGGGTGTGCTACACAGTTCCCCCATCCTGGGTAACAGTTTGAAAAGATGTGGCTGGCTGGCATCATGTGTCTCCATAGAAGCACATAATAAACTTTTATTCCCCTGATTGGTAGCTGTCAGGAGGAAGCACAGATAAAACTGGAGGTTCTGGGGAGTGCCCTAAAAGAGAGATACAGTTGGTGGGAATGGGCAAAAATGAATTAGGAAGAAATATCAGGCAAAATGTCCTTGTTAATATTTACTTCATAGTAACAGAAAAGTTGGATCAGATGAGAGCGGAAATGAGATTGCTGCTGAGGTTGTTACCTAGACAACCATTTAAATTGTATCTTAAGACACTTTGCAGTCTGTTACAGTAAAGCATTTGTTCCCATTTCTTTAATTTAATCTATATAATTTAATGAAATATGAAGAAATGAGTGGTAGCTTCCATGGGCACTGATGCACCACGGATCCCCACTGAGCACTTCTTTATTACCCTCATAACTCTCCCACATCTACACTCCCTCTTCCCTCGCTTCCTTACACTACACTTAAATGAAAGGGCACAATTATTATACCTCAACTGGGCATCTTGTGCCCATATTTGTAGTCTGGCGATATAGACACTAATGTATGTATATATATATATTCTGTATATATATATATTTTTTGTTCTGCAAAAAATGTTGTGTACTGTTGCATAGTGTTAAATGTTGCACAATGCTCTTGGAGAGAAAATACATTTCATTCCATTGCCTACAAACTATATAGAGGAATGATAAAAACCCACTTTGATTTGATTAATCATCAAAACGCAGATCACCATTGTTTCCAAAGACCAGTAACTGATTACCATTGTTCCCAACAATCAATCACTGATCACCATCATCCCAAATAGACAATCACCGATGACAGTTGTTTGACTTTCTGTACAATTATTTTTCCTCATTTTTACTGTCTTCAGAAAATCTTTCTTGATCATGTTCTATATTTCGATTCAATGAATATGCAAAGAACGACATTCGCTAGCAATGTCTAATGACTCTTCAAGCATGCAAAAGGTCCTTTCACCTATTGTCCTGATGGGAAAATGATTTGTATTTCACCTTTTTTTTTACATTTGAATATATAATAAATAAATGACAAAATGAGGCAACCATACATAAATCATGTAAAAACTTGTGTTAAAATGCGTGATAATATGCAAAACATTGTTGTGATGATTCTAAAAACAATGTGTGAAGTGTAGACATGAAGTGTGTATGACTTCTCTGTAAGACACATATTACTCAGGATGAGCGGCCAGTGAGTGCAGTGAGAGAGTGAACCTAGCCAGAAAGACAAATTAGGATTCTGTGAACTGTAATGACCTCATGTTGAGTTTCTCTTTTTCTTTTTTTTTCCTCTTGGGTGTTTGGAGTAAATTTTGAAGAAATATTGTTAAAATGCAATACCCCACGAGGTTCACGCTACTTGGACAAATGCTCCCTCCATTATCGCCCAGTCCCCCTCACACTATACTGGATGTAACAACAGAATTATTCATTTTACCATTTTAACCCTCTTAGTGACACTCAAAGTATTTATGACCATGATCAGCTTCTTCTTCACTACTGGCATACACCTTCCCATAATATCTTTCTATCATTTATTGAAGGATGCTGACAATTCTGATACAGTGATTTACCATCCATTACATTTTTCATATATGTCACAGTCCTCATGTGTGGGTAGCAACGCCAATATCTAAAACAGCCTGAGGGTTAAATCATTTGCAACATATTTTATATAGAATAAAGTCACCAGTCACTATGACCAGCCATATCTAAATTTCTAGGACTAGCATATGCTATCAAGACTCACTTAATCATTTTACTCCAACTAATCAGCACTTTCTGCTAAGCAAAGCACGCATGAAGTTAACATGAACAAACTGATCATAACAACTGGAGTTAAAAGGAATACCTGATTACAAATAGCCGTGATGCATTTAGTGATTCTGGTGCTAAAAAGTTAAATTGGTGCAAAATTACATTTATTATTTTGATGTTAGTCTTTGTCTAACCAAATATGCAAATATCAGAGGGAACATTTACTGGCACAATTACAGTTGGCAAGAATCATAAATCATAAATATAAGGAACAGTGGTCAAGTTTTGCTGTTAGCTCATAAAAACAGATGAACCAAAGTTTCTTTCCTCAGTCACCATTCCTATCAACATTTAATGTTGTATTAATGAGAATCCTATATCATCATCGTCATCATCATCATCTGCTAGGGCATTGCTTTTCTTTCTGTCTTGTACTTTTGCCCTCAATGGTTCTAGACCATGTGTGATGTGGTCGTCTTTGCGATCACTTCTACCCTGAAGGGGGTCCATCGAAGCACGCACGGAGAGCTCTGATGTGATCTGCGAACGCATGCTCTATGGTAATATGGCTGAAGTGCTGTTAGCATCTAGTTCTAATGATGGTGCGGATGTCCTTCTTTGTCACACGCCAAGAGTACGATATTCATGAGACACCAGTTGTCAAGGGATTTCAGTTTCTTCTCGATCTAGTTGGTAATAGCCCAGACCTCCGCGCCATACAGGAGGATTGGCATGATGTAACAATCCTTTATACTATATCAATATAACCAAGACAACTGTTATTATGCAACCATACAGTGCAGCTGTACTAATTTACAGCAGTATTAGCATGAAAGTTTAACATTTTTGTTTAAGCATTAAGATGCATGAAGAGTATAAAGATGTAAAGGTAAGAGAATTAGACCAACAAGAGAGACTGATGTTTTGCTGCATTCCTCTGTTTTGGTCACACTCACTGGTGTGCTGGCGATCTGGCACTCAGGGACAAATGCTACAATGTACCTGTCAGCTGTCAAAAACCACAACAGAACAGAGCAGGAAAAAATGGCAAAAAAATAAATATTATTTATCTCTACTGGCCCTTCTGTGCATGGCAGTCATTGGGGTCGAATAAGAGCATGTCGAGTGCATGTTTCAGGTTATATCACATCCTGTGCCAAAAACAAATTAGTTTGTGCTACTTAACGTGCATTAGCATTCTCAAAGTAGTGAAAGCTAAATGTAGCGCACTACAGATGGATAGTCAATTGAGAAAGGGATTCAATATACTGTAGATTCAAATATATTCAAATAGATTTCAATTTCGCACTCAAGCGCGTATTAAAACATGTACAACGCCATCTGTTGAATTTTGTGATGAGCTAATGATTTTTCAAGGTAAATTTTTCCGTTTTCCATTTACTGTAAATTTCAAATTAGCATATCTTGAGATGAAACAAAACCTTTATGTTACCTCAAACTCAGCCAAATACACCTGTGAAAACCTCATTAAAATTTGTTCAGTAGTTTTTATGTGATGCATGCACAAACAAACACACAGACAGACAAAAAATCCCAAAAACATCTTGATGTGTTTGTGCTCTTTTATTTATCTTAGTAACTTAGTAATTTAAGTTGGTCATTATTACTATTACTTATCTTAGGTCCCAAAATTATTTTCCCACAAATATCTTCTATGTACAGACACGTCCACTTTACAGTTTTATTATACACTATATATTGCCAAAAGTATTCACTTGCCTGACTTCACATGCATATTATCTTGAGTAACATCCAATAGTTAATCCATAGGCTTTAATATGATGTTGCCCCCTTTGCAGATATAACAGCTTCAACTCTTCTGTGAAGGCTTTTCACATAGTTTAGGAATGTGTTTATGGGAATTTTTGACCATTCTTTCAGAAGCACTTTTGTGAGGTCAAACATTGATTCATTCCAAAGGTTGAGGTCAGGGTTGGACTGTGCAATAAAAGGTAACAATAGATATGTTTAATAGCTTTTCACCAGTTATTTGTAGCTATAAGTTTCAGAAGTGATATATGTAATTAGATGTACAAAGTTTCATAATCCTTTATATACTGTAGTTATGAACCCTTTTATTAAAAGAAAAAAACAAAAAACACCTGTCTGTTCTCTGCTCCAGTCAAGAAGTCAAGACCATCAAATCTGTACACAACTTGGCACAGGATTTATGCTGGATGCCATTTCTGACACAACCCTCCCATTTTATCCGGGCTTGGATAATGCAGTGCCTGGTGGCGGGGGGTTGAACCCGGATCTTTAGATTCCCAAAAACAAACCCTTTTATACTTGGAATAAAATAAAGTGCACAAATACCGTGGATATACAGGATAAAGTTTATCAAGACAATCATCAAGGTATAATCAAGACAAGTATCAGGACAAAAAGGAATTTTTTTAAACAACAGAAGAATTTAATGTAATATGAATTAATTTCATATTAATTAATATCCTAGATGTGGGTATCTAATTGTCTCCAATACAATTGTATCATACATTCAGTTGTGGTTATTCTTGAAAGAGAAATTAATGTACATTTTATTTTGATGATTTTTTTGTTTATTTCGACATTGTAAAGCAATGCTGAAGGCAGCCAAAATATGAAATAATATCCTGTAAACTGGTGCAATTAAGATGTTGATAAATGTCTGATATTTATGCTTTACATCCTTCATAATGGCTCTAATCTGAGGTGCTGTTCGTTAATTGGTGATTTCTGAGGCCGGTAACTCTAAATGAACTTCTCCTCTGCAGCAGAGTTAAGTTTTGGTCTTGCTATCCTGGAATTCATGAGAGCCAGTTTCATCATGGTGCTTGATAGGTTTTGCAAATGCACTTGACACAATACTGTTCTTGCAAGAAATGTTCCAGAACATCTAAACTTCATGTCTTAAAATAACAACTGACTGTTGCCATATTTGTTAATTCCTAATTTTGAAATCTCCAGTAGGCAGCACAGTGGCTTTGTGGTTAGAACTGTTGCCTTGCACCACCAGGGTTCAGATTTGATTCCCACCTCTGTGTGCATGGAGTTTGCATGGAGTGCTTGGTACTCCAGTTTCCTTCCATCGTCAAAAGACATGTAGATTAAACAAATTGGCGTTCCCAAATTGCCCATAGTGTGTGAATGAGTGTGTGAGTGTACGGTATGTACGTACATGTGTGTGCCCTGCAATGGATTGGCACCCTGTCCAGGGTGTACCCTGCCTCGTGCCTTAAGGCTCCTGAGATAGGCTCCAGGCCCCCGTGACTCTGCATACAGGATAGTGGTATAGATGATGATGATGATGATGATGATGATGAAATCTCCAGTATTGTTCTAAATTGTAAAAAAAATAAATCACAAAGTAAATTAAATAATAATAATAATTAGAAAGGTGTGTCCAAACGTATTGTGTGTGTGTCCAAAGTTATTAAAATGTATTATGATGGTTGTGTGTGAAAATTCGTGTTGATCCGTAGTTTCAGAAATACTCAGATTAGCCAGGCCTACATGCCAGGTTCAAAATCACTAAAATCACCTTTCTTCCCCATTCTGATGCTCGGTTGGAACTTCAGCAGATGTCTAAATGCATTGACTTGCTGCCATGTGATTGACTGATGAGATATTTGCCATAACAAGGAGTTGAACAGGTGTACCTAATGAAGTGGCTGTTGAGTGTATATTAGTTGCACTGAATTATAAAAAACAAATCATTCTCTTTGGCCTAATTCCATGCATTTCTTATTCTGAATCCAGAAGTGCCTGAACCACAATATGTGAATCCAGAAGTGCCTGAACCACAATATGTGCTTGTTGTCATGGCAACATTCGAGCAATGGTACAATTTGTAATAAAATTTATTTTAAAATTGTTCTGATGTACTGTAAGAAATATTTCATACCTGCAAGACAAGTTTTTTTTCTGTATGTGTCGTAAACTAAACTAAGTATCTATTAAAACATGTCATAATATATATATATATATACAGCATTAACCAGAGCAGACTTAAATATAATTAACATGTGACACAAGGTGTCACAATATCGACAATGCACTGTATCCACAGCTCTAACAATGCTTAAAAATAGTGACGCTCATGTCACCATAATGACAGTTTACTACCGCATTTTCATAAAGTACTTATTGTGTTATTAATGTGTAACTGGTGTCACAGACACCGCTAATGTAACATAAGCTCTTGGTTCAAATAAGAACTGCATGCCAGCATCAGGTTATACAGGCTGCATGTAGTCACATCTTTCATAGAACATTTATTTCAGGATTAACACATTTTCTAATCTGTAAGTATAGTGTATAAATAAATAACTGATACAGGATGATGCCAAGTCCCTGATGAGGCAGTGCCACTCTGCTGTATAATTCCATCAGATGTCTACTGTACATTAGCTTTGCATGCAGTCAGCTGACAAAAACAACAGACAATGTTGTAAGGTTTTATTGATATTCCTAAATGTATGTGTACAAGAGAGAATAACTACAGTCTGAACAGTACATCTAACCTTCGACGGTTGCTGCTGAACGCTGATAAATCAGCTTTCGGTCTGTTTGTGATTCTTGTACAAATGAATGCACACACGCTCACACACACACGGTCAACAAGCGCCCACCGTCATATCTCTAACCAGGGTGACAAGCTTATAAAGATTCCATTTAGATGCCGAGCAACATCTCATCATCTACACGACAGCACACCAGATAAAACGGTATATTCAGGTAACTGTACTTAATAACAGCCCCACATCATTTGACAGCTACATCCACTACAAGTGTTTTCACCCCCCAAAAAACACCCAGTACATATATATACGTAAATATTTTTCTTTTTAGCTTGACATTTCATTTTGCAACGTTAGTATTAACTTGAGCAATACCATTCCTCTGGTGGTCACTTCAGATGGATATCGCCTATTAAAAACACCAACATCAGTCATTTGTATGGGATCCATAACAGTGTTCTGTTTGCCAAACACAGGGAGCCTTTTCTCATGTGCTGGTATTTCCTCAGTCTCATTTATCATTTACTGTAGATGATGCAAAATCGAGCATGAAATGCAGTATGCACTATGGGATGAAAGCAGAAAACCTTGCATTTCATGCTCTCCTAAGTAAAAGAAACATAATGCATCAAACTCACTGGAAAATGGTGGGATTTATTCCATTTATCTGTTTGTAGGGTCATACGAGTAAATTTCAAGGAAACTAAGTTCTATTTTTTCATCTTGTTTTTCATGCTAGTCCTTTAGTAGCTATTTAATATTTTATAAGCCAAAACAATCATGCATTTAATCCAATTTACAAACAAATATTGACATATATATACTTTGTGCAAAAGTCTTGAGGAACACTTCATTTCTTCATATTAAATGAAACAAGGATTAAAAAAAATGTTTAACTGTGACCAGCTGCAAAGTGCCTAAAGATACGATTTTAAAATTGGTTGTTTATGTAACAACCTCAGCAGCAACCTCATTTCCCCTCTGGTCTGTTCCAACCACACAGCATTCAGCATCACTAGTATACTAATCACCGGCCTGATCATCTGCACCTGTCTCTGACTGGTTCATGCCTTAAGGTAGATGCTTTTTATAGCTAATTGAATGGTTCATAGGTCACTGTGTGGCACAACAAAAAGCATTCCTCTATGTGAGCCAGGAACGACCTTCAAAAACCTGGAGAACTCTTCCTCAAAACTAAATCTATACATATAATAAAACTGTAAAGTTGGAGTGTCTGTAAATTAATAATATTTGCGAGAAATTATTTGCGGGGATGAAAGATGAGTAATAGAACATGTCAAGATGTTTTTTTGGAATTTTTGTTTGTTTGTGCATGCATGTACAGTAAAAAACTACTGAACTCATTTTTACAGGTGTATTTGGTCGAGGTTGAGGTAGCATAGAGGCTTTGTTTCATCGCAATCAGCCTATGAGAAGAGAAGATATGCTAATTTAAAAATTAAATGGAACTTGGCTTTATATCATAAAAAAATGGCCTTGAAAAAAATCAAGCACCCTTTAGTGTCTCAGGTACAATTTGTGCAGTTTTATAAGGAAATTAGCTGTTAGTTTTACTGAACATCCTACAGAGCCACCCACAGCTCTCGGAGGACTTTGACTGTTACAGCTGCTCCTTTTTTGCAAAATTCAGCAGCTTGCATTTGTTTTTTTGTCTTAAAGGGGTTGCTTATACAGTATAATGTGCTGCTTTTAACTTTTAATTTAAATCACAATTGTTTTTGTTCTGATTTAATATTAAGTCATAAAATAAAATAAATAAAATAGTAAAATAGTGTTTAATAACACCAGATAATTTTTCCCCCTCATGGATACATATTACAGACATAAAACCAAGCATAACTTCATTTGTTTTTAGAAAAAAAATAACATAATCTGCCAACAAAGCAAAAACTTAGCTTTACGTTCTTATCTGTATTACTTTATAGCTGTTGTTGTTATTGTTGCTGTTGGTCTTTCGGCTGCTTCCAGCAAGGAGTCACCACATTGGACCATTAGGTCCGCACATAGATGCTTGGGACAGGTTTTACAGCAGGTTCCCTTCCTGACGTAACCCTTTCATTTTATGCAGGCTTGGGACCGGGACTACATCCAGTGGCTTAGGTTTAGGCATTGGTTGGCAATCGAACCTGGGCCTTCCGCACGGCAGACGGGACACCTACAGTACACCTGTACCACTAAGTGCCCTTGTATTACTTTATAACTACTAATGCCTTATATGGTTTCATGCAGTAGTAGCACAATGGAATAACATCCTTACATCAGCCTTCATAGAGAGTAAACTGGCAGAACCCAGGACAATTTCTTACCCACTTTTGCACACACAAACTGAACCCCTGACTGAGAAACACAATGAGGGGGAACCAAGAAAACTTTACCAAAACATTAGATTTTTCCAATGCATTTCATTATACAAAAGCCTCAGGCTGTAAGACGAACACGAAACAAAACAATAATAAAAGTCATCTATCCACAATGTTCAAAATTAAATCACTTTGATGTTTTTTGCCAGTTCATATGTAAATTAAGTTCAAAAACACATCCCTGATTTACTATGTAGTTGGTTTAAGTAAACACTATTTCTTTCGCTGGGATAGAGTTCAGGCTGTGACCCTGCACGGAATATACTGTATGATAGGGAAAAGTATCAATGTACATTATTAAGTTAGTACAGAAATTTATATAAATAATTCATTAAGGTAGTATAGAAATTTTAGTAAATGATTAAGGTAGTAATTTGCAATCTGTAACAATTCGTTATTTATTAAAGAATATTATACTTTTTAAAAGTTACATTCAGTATTGTGGAGGATGTCCAAACACCTTTCCTGTGTGATTTATGCAATTATGTTTTACTGTATATATTTATTCAACTATAATTTTATACATTTCTATTTTAATTACATTTTATTGTAACTTTGTAAATTTGTAAAATCTGTATATCTTCCTATTCTATCCAATATTTCCATTTTAGACCATTTTAGACCATGAACAGTTTGATTGCGTACGTGACAAAATAAAATTTAATTTAATATCCCCCTACTGTATGTATAATAGAAGCTATACACCATCACTCCCACAACAGACTTTTTCTCTCTCTTAGTTACCAAAAAATGCAGCTTGCGCAGCTAAAGAGAAAAAAACAACAACTGTAAAACAAGAAAACAGAAAACTTAAATTTAGTGCTGAATAAGCATCTCTTAACAAATAAAAAGTCAAAATATCTACAGTTATTAAAAAGGGTGTTTAAGTCAAACTGTTATGAAATTTCATTTGAAACCAATTAACATACACTACCGTTCAAAAGTTTGGGGTCACCTTCAAATTTTTTGTTTTTGTTTAGTGATTTATTTTCTACATTCTGCAACAATACTGGGGATTTCAAAACTATAAAATAACACATAT
>JAQMYJ010000004.1:7138246-7155613 GCA_030014305.1 Clarias laeviceps | reverse complement strand
AAAGTGTTTTTTGACCTTGCATACATGTAAACCTGTTTTAAGAGACTCATTAAGCAATAGTAGCAACCTTTAAAATGACATAATAGGGGCACTTTAAAACATTAAGTCAAAATGTATTTTCTACCATGAAATAACAAGTCAGAAGTATTAGCGTCACAATAACGTAAAGACTATCTTAAAATAACCAAACCATAACAAACTAAACATTTCAAAATAATAAACTTGATATAAGACATAATAGAACTAAAAATAATATGTTTCCCCCACATGATACGCAGAGACTGACATTGTCCTTCTGCCATCGTGTTTGCTATATTCCTTTGAGTTGTTTTTATTCCTTTTAAAGAAGATCTGCACCTGTGTCTCTCACTCTTTATCCTGATAGAATGGATGCAGCAGACCTTCTTTGAATCTTCATTAATCAGCTACAAATGAGCTGAGAGATCCATATATGCTTGTGGCAAGGCAAGAGGCAGTTCAAGCCGAGGCAGCTGGGCATCTTCAAAGATTTATTTTGGAGGGGTTATAGCCAGTGTGTTGGGTGAAGTGATGCAGTTGAACACTGACAGCTGTTCTTCAGCGCTGCCAAAACCATAGGCCGAATGTGCAGCCACGACTATCGCTTGTGTATTAGCTGGAGTCATCCATTTGTGCACAGACAGCATGTCAGCATCATACAAAATAGAGGATAGGTAGAGATGCCATACTACCACCTCTGAAGTAGCTGCATCACCCAAAGTCACTGAGGAAATCACCCAGCGTCCCTGGCCTCCTGAGAATGTCACTCTGCGTCCCTAACTGGCAAAGAACACCGCTCTGCCTTCCTACATGGCAGACAATTTCACTCTGACTCCTTGCAGAGTGGAGAGCATCAGTCCACCTCCCTGCTCTCATGAGAACGTCACTCTGCCACCCCATCTGGCTGACAACATCACTCCGCCTCTCCACTCCACCAGGGGTGCCACTTTCCCCACACTTTATTGTGCATGCTGTTCCCTCATGTAGCACAGAACAGTTCACTTTTTGTCTCTTCCCTCACTGTCAGTGACGTTGTTCTCCACACTGGCTTTGTGAAGGTCGGTGCCCTGATTTCTAATGACTGACCAGAACTCCCCCCTCACTACTGTATTTATTGCACTTCAGGAGCAAATGAGAAAATAACTCAAAATAAGTTAAAATAATGACATCCTGCAGTATCTTGAAATGATAAGAAAACCTGAAATAATTACATAATAATTCAGCATAACAAGGTATTAGGTTAATTGATGACATTTTAAACAGCAAGCTGGAAATGTTACTGTACATTGAGATATTATGCTGGAGATCTCACAAGGACTCTAATAAAGTAAGCTTCACAGCAGTGTATGTTTTTAAAAATCACGTTGTGTGTGTGTGTGTGTGTGTGTGTGTGTGTGTGCACACAGCGAATAAATAGGTATAGCCAGCTGAGCAAGTCAATGCTGCTACTGTGGCATAGTGGTTAGCGCTGTCGACTTGCACCTGCACTGTTTGGGTTCGATTCCCGCCTCAGGGTGGTGCATGTGCATGGGGTTCTCCATGTGCTTGATGGGTTTCCCCCAGGTACTCTGGTTTCCTCCCACAATCCAAAGACATGCAGATTAGACTAGTTGGCATTCCCTAATTGCCCTTAGTGTGTGAATGTTATCCTATCACCGTTGTGAAAGTGGGTATAAATACAATGGTCACCATTGGCCTCCAGGTCCCTAGTTGGACTACAGAGGTTCCTAAATGGATGGATGGATGAATGGAGCAAGTCAATGTAATGTTTTGAGGGTCTACTGAACTGAAAACTCCTCTTTTGCCTGAGAGCTCTGAGAACATTTTCTTAAACTAGAGGTGATTAAACATGTAATGATTTGTAACAATTGCTAATTTAATAAAATCCCCTCTTACTGGGAGCAGTAAAAGCATGAATTTCAGTTGAATACTAGCCTGTGGGAAACGGTATTAATGCGGGATTAATGACTAACGATTTCTCTCGGAGCGGAGCAACAGTGCGAAAGACAGGCATCCTGCAAGTATGATCAGAAAACTGTAGGGGGGGCGCAAGATATTAATCATACAGATTTAATCATGTATTGGCTCATTCCAATGAGTTTAATGGCATTTACAGACTATAACATATATTGTTTCTAGAAGATCCATAATAGCAATTATTCTCCACTATTCAGCTCTTCATCCATTATAACTTTACCTCCCTGTATTCACTCTACCAAGTGACAAGTCATTGATGGCACCCCGGCACTATCTACTGTAATGGCTTTGTATTGATTTTTTGGTGACACTCAAGTACTAAAATGTATTTTAGTATTGCAGTAAAGCTCATGAAGAGTTCCATGTCTGTACAACACAAGATTGTTGAATCAGGAATTGAACACAGGTCAAAACAGAAGTTATAATGGGAAAAAATGTCTTGGATTAAGGAAATTTTTTTGTTTCTGAATTAATTCAGTTAAAATGAATATATTAAACATCTGCGTGTGTACTTTATACAGCTGAGTTTTCAAGATTTTTGCTTGAGTAGAACTGTCAGTGACAGGAATTTTTCAAAGTGTCTAGAACATTGCTTTTGAAGACGAGCCCTGCTCTATACTGCTGGACTACTAAAGCAAGCACATACTGTAGATTAAAAAACTGAACTAAGCACTTGGTTTAGTAATCCATGTGCTTGGTTTGTCGATCTGTCTGCTCAGTTTAGTACTCCATGTCCATGAATTCTAACCTTTTTTTTTTAAACCACATAACCCCTATGGGGGCTCCACATTTTTTTTTATATGGGAAAACTAAATATTGACTGAGAAATCAGATCTTTTCTTAAAAGCAAGGAACAATTATAAAACCTACAAGCAAGGGGCAATTAAAAATCCAAATAAAGCAATTATGAATTACACATGGTGGCACGTGGTGTAGTGGTTAGCACTGTCGCCTTGCACCTCCAGGGTTTCCCGGTCAGACTCGATTCCCGTCTCTGTGTGCATGGAGATTTCATGTTCTCCCCGTGCTTTGTGTGTTTCCTCCGGGTACTCCGGTTTCCTCCCACAGGCCAAAGACATGCAGGTTAGGCTAATTGGTTTTCCCAAATTGCCCATAGTATGTGTGTGTGCCCTGTGATGGATTGGCACCCTGTCCAGTGTGTACCCTGCCTCGTGCCCTAAGCCTCCTGGGATAGGCTCCAAGTCCCCGCGACCCTGAATACATGATAAAGCGGTATAGGAAATGAATGAGTGACACACATAATACTGTAAGAGGAGTCTAGAACACTCCCTGTCATGTCATTTCATTTGTCCTTTAGCTTTGATTATGGCACACAGTGTTGTGGCCAATTCAAGTGCTCCCAGAACAACTCTTTCAAAATTTGAGACCTGGAATATGCCTATGTCATTGGGGAAGAAAAAGTGTAGACATGATAACCTGGTCATTCAGATCATCAGCTATGACTTCATTTTGTTGCTGAGCCTAGTCCTGACCAACTGAAGCAACCCAACACTGCTTCCAGAGGCTTGTACAGTGGACACTATGCATGATGGGTGCATCACTTCATGTGCTTACCTTCTTACCTTGAATCACTCTGGAATAGGGTCAATCTGGACTCATCAGACCACATGCCTTTTTCCATTGCTCCAAAGTCTAATCTTTATGCTCCCAAGTAAAAGCCTTTTTTTTCTGATAAGTCTCACTAACAAGTGGTTTTCTTATTGTCACAGAGATGTCAGTCCCAATCATGTGCGCTCTCTTCACAGTGTGTGTGTGTGTGTGTGTGTGTGTGTGTGTGTGTGTGTGTGATGGGGGGGGGGGATTTTTAACCTACAGGATTGCACAGGGCATTCAGGCATGTTAAGTAATTTTTCCAAATCATATCGAGCAAAACTTCTTAGTTCAAATTGAATAGTGAAGTTAAGCAAAATTACCCATTAGTCATTGCTTCTTGCTGGATCACTAAAAACACATGGAGCCCAAATAATACCTGGATTAGTTTTATGCAAGGATGACATAATTAAGGATGACATTAATATTGCATAATATTTTTTGCAAGTAATCTCCATATCTATTTAACCAATAAATTGTTAATATTGCATATCTTTTTAATCTGCATAATATGAATCCCTTTCTTATTTTTTATCCGTGTGAAATTTTCTCTGTAGCAGCAACAGATATCCAAGCTGCTTATGTTACCAGTGTCACGTATGTAAAAAAAAATATATATACAGTATATATATGTCTTTGTTTGTAATGTCACAGGGTATTCCAAGTAGAGGAATTTTGTGAAGAAATGTTCCCCCTTACCAACATTCCCTGCGCATGAGGTGGGAAGCAGATACTGTTTAAAGTACATAATAAATTAAATAAATGAATAAATTATTCTTGAACTCTTTGATTGTCGGTTTTCATGTAGCAGTGTGATACCATTTCTGAAAATATTGCAAGAATATTCAGCACCAGCGCTTTCACTTTTCTTGCACTTTGACCAAGAGCTGAATGTAAGAGCTGTCACTCCATGACGTATGATGTGTGTCTAAGAATGCAAAAGTCAGTGAAATCACCATCTCAGTACCTTTCATTATTCACAGTGGAGCACGCTTGAATGTTTATTGTTGGTGGCAGGATTCGGTCCAGCTTGTCTCTGAAGGAACTATGAAACTATAAAAATCCTTTTAAAGCATTCTGATTAAAATTTATAATCTATTATAACAAACATTTTTTGTAAACAAGAGATTTAGTCTTTACAAATATGTATGCAGTGTAGGTCACACTATAATGCTTCACTCCATAAACTTATCAAACAGCCAGAAACTGGAAGCAGTTTGGAAGCCAGGTAAACATCTCTAATTACACATCCACAATACTGTTATAGATGAGAATTCCTTTTTCTAAAAGCGCGCAGAACATGAACTTTGCTCAGAAAATATATTTTTGCCATCCATATCAGCACCTGAGAGCAAGAAGAAATAAGTCCTAGAACACAAACTTGGTATTACTTTTTTTTAACCTTTCTGTGATCCTAATATTAAAGCTCTAACTAAAATGACTTTCTATTTGCTTTGGATTATTCCTAGAATACAGCTTGTACTGCCTGTGTGCGCTTTTATAACCTTACATTAAGCTAACTGCAATTTTGTGCTCATTTGTTTATCTGACAAAAACATTAATAAATGCAATTCAGTATTCTGCTGCTAGGCCACACACACACACACACACACACACACACACACACACACACACACACACACACACACACACACAGCAATACTCAGCTCACATAACATCAATCTGAGTATGTCATCCATTAATCCAACCTTGTACTTCTTACATTAGAGTATTTCTCTACCACTGTGTGCACTAGGTGCTTTTTTCCTGAAGTGTTACATGAAATTACATGCAATTGCCTAAATTAACCTACTACATTGTTTATATGTTCAGAAATATAACTAAATACATTTGCTAGCATTTGGAAATAGGAACATTAACAAGTACGCATCTTTGGTTGTGAATCTGGGTGGTATAGACCTTTGTCACCCGATGTCATGACACCTGTCTGCCATGATCCCGCCCACTTCTGGACAACAAAAAGGACATTACTTCCCTGTCATCAATGCCAAAAACCACATTTAAAACCAGACACAGAAGCACTTTCAGCAAGTATCTATAATAAGTATCTATGATAAGTTTGTCATTTTAAACCACATTTTGTCTCCTTAATAATTGTAAGGTCAGTTCAAATTGCCTCTGAACCATACTGAACTATGCGTGTTTAGGACCTAGCTTCTAACACAAGGGTAAATCTCAAATCCCTGAACAAGGGCACTACTCTGTACAGTGTAACAATGGGTTCAACACCCTGAATGTGTCGTTCTACAGAAAAGGTAAAATTTGTGTCATAAAAACCTCTTTCATAGTGTCTTACTTGTTTCATACCTGGAACTTCCTTAATAGCAATAACCTACTTTTAAACTTCATGAATACACCAAAAGTAGAGCTTGCATATTTGTAATAAAAAAATCATTTAAAAATATATTTAATTACTGGTTTTATGTCTCTTTTGGTTAACACCAATTCTAATTTAGAGAAAAATCATTACAAAATGGCTTCCATGCATGAGACCACATGGTTTTCTTAATTATGTCAAATCAATTAATTATTAGATGTAATCAGTTTTAGTTCTAATTATAAAATAAGAAAGCTTAAAAGATTCACATATCTTTTTATCAGAGATTTTGGGTCGATTAAATTGTAGCACTTTGAGATTTGCTTCAAATTTAAAGTGCATTATATATAAAATGTATTATTATTAATGTATTCACATAAAAAGTCAAAATTTTATGACATTTTTAAACAAATAAAGAGGGACATCTGACATTCTGTACCTTTTGCATTTGTGCTCTTTGTATAATGACCTCTGAACAATTTCAAATTGTCGAACACACACATATATGTTTTTTAAAAAAAATATGTTTGACAATTTCGTTTTGTGTAACTGTAACACATAGACATAGCAATGTAACACATTATCTCTTATGACATAGGTTGGAGTGACTAATATTTATTACATGCTATTAATTATAATTAATTATTGTTTTATGATTTTAGTGTTTAACTTATTTGATAATATCTTGATGTATTGTAAATCATCAAATACCTTTTAATAAAAATTATGTATGTGTGTGTATATATAAATATACATTATATACAGTATATGATGTATAATCATAACGACTTAACATTTCCTTATACTTTGCTACAATAAAAAAAAGCTACAATTAAATATTAAAGTAAGACAATGTATTCCATGATTGAAAGTACATAAAGTGGCTGTTATGTTAGCACATTCACTTCAGTGAATGAAATACACTTCAAACATAATTATTAATATAAATACATTGTAGAAAAATGTCAGTTAATGGTCCGCTATTGTGATTGACATCATGGTAGTCATGTGACAACAAAAGGTTGAGAAACTGTAGAGAATGGTTATATGGGTATAAGTAAAGACAGTTAAAACATGATGTCTGTATTAAATACAGATTTTTTTAATTAACAGAAAAAACAGCAACAACTGGGAACAGAATATGGCAGATTTACACACTGAGTGACATCATACTGTATTTGACATACACAGCTGTTAAATGAACATTTCTGTACCTTTAAATCTTGGTAGTACAAGTAAGCTTTAATTTTTTATGTTTTAATGGTGGATGTAATGTAGTAAATTTAATTTGCTTATGGCGTGTATAGCTAATTTAAATGTAGCATGTTTGATAATTACCGCAGGGCCAATAATCACAGAGTAACTGCAACCACCGATCAGGCCAAAGAAATAACCAACGGTTCTGTATAATATTATTAATACATAAATGTACATATTTAAACAATAAAAATAAGCTAATAAATTAAATCATGAAATGTTTGCTTAGGCAGTAATTGCTAGGAAACCTCTAGCAGACCATTTAATAGACAAAAAACAACCTGTATAATAAAAACAGCTTTTTATATTAAATAGATAGGTATACAGTACATAGTTGAAAGAATGAATAAGCAAATGAATTATATTGTAAGGAAAGAAAAACAAACCCAGTAGGTTAACATAATTACTGCAATAAAACTTCCTTCAAAGTAAATGCATGCAGTTTGGTGTACACAGATTAGTTACAACATTAAAACCATCTGCCTAGTATTGTTCAGGTCCCCCATGTGCTGCCAAAAACAGCCCTGATCCATTGAGGCGTGACTCCACAAGACCTTGAAGGAGTGCTGTGGTGTCTGGCACTAAGATGCTAGCAGCAGATCCTTTAAGTCCTGTAAATTGCGAGGTGGAGCCTTGATGGGTCAGGCTTTTTTTCCAGCACATCCCACAGGTGCTCAATTAAATTGAAATCTGAGGAAGCCAAATATACACCCTGAACCCTTTCAAATGTTCCTCAAACCAATGCAGGGTGCATTCTCCTGCTAAAGGGAGGGAATACTGTTGCCATTAAGGGTGTATTTGGTTAGCAACAATGTTTTGGGAGGTAGTACATGTCAAAATAACATCCAAATTAATGAAATGACCTAAAGTTTCCCAGCTGACCACCTCAGAGCATCACACTGCCTCTGCCAGCTTGCTCTCTTCCACTGGTGCACACACACTCCATGCATATGATGTAAAGGAATACATGATTCTTTAGGCCATGCCACGTTCTTCCATTGCCCTGTGGTGCAATCTGATGTTCATTGCCCACTGTAGGTGCTTTCATCTAGGACAGGGGTCAACAAGGGCACTCTGACCTGTCTGCAGCTACATGGTCCAATAAACAGCACTGAGATGAACTGCATGTTCTGAACCCTTTCTATCATAGTCAATATATATTTTTTTCAGCAACTTATTCTACAGTATATCTCATGTGGAATCAGAACAGATGGGCTAGCCTTTGCTCTCCTCATACATCAATAAGTCCTGCGTACCCATGAACCTGTTGCCAGTTTACCAGTTATCCTTCCTTGCTCCATTCTTTGTAGGCAAAAATCATTGCACATCTTGCAAGCCGTGTCATTTTGGAGTGGCACTGACCCAATCATTTAGCCAACACCATTTGGGCATTCTCAATGGTGCTTAGATCGTTACACCTCCGATTAGAGCTGGCACATTTCAATATCAAAAAAGGAGATTATTGCATATTTTGGATGCCTATGTGCTTTAATGGACCATCAAATGTATACTAATGTTGAATTCCCAGTCTTGTAAAGCATACAGTACATCATATTTTCCATGATGCTTTATTTCTCATGCGGTTCAGGTCTCCAAGTGCATGTGTATGCATTACATATCATTCTCCTCATTAGCGTGTCTGAAACAAAATATAATTTGCTAATTAGTTGTAATTCCACCTGTGGAGAATTTTCTCCCTATAAATTCACGCTAATGGTGGGATAACCGTGACATTTTCAATGCACAACACACATTCCTGTTAAGTTTCTGCTGTGTTTTGGAATGGACAAGTGGATTTCACCAGGATAAGCACAGAATGCTAATGTGTCTGTATTCCCTGGGTGTTCGTAAATGTGTTTTAATGACGAGGATGTCTTTTCCTCCACAAAATGTAAGCCCTTAGTGTTGGGTATCCTCAGTTTGACTTCACCAAAGAATGTGCATTCTTCGAACATGACAAACCTGTCAAAGTGTTAATATTTAAATGTGGGAGAGTCCAAAAGTATGGGAGAAAAGCACTGCACTGTACTGCAATGTTGTTTTCCGGCTAAAAATATAAAATGTAGGCAACGTGTATCCTAAAGCATCATCATATTTACCTTTTTTTGTGGTCAAGAAGGACACGAAGCAACTAAAAAACACTGAAGTGTTAAATTGAATATAGTAACTGGAGAAGGACCCCAGATGGTCTTTAAACACAATTTGTGTGAATTAAACTATAACTCAACCCACATTATAAATGAACCACCAGCAGCACCAAGGCCACACTGACAAAATCAAATAGCTAAAGAGAAAGATGCTGCATAGTCAATGCCATTTAAGGCTATTGGTAAAAGAATGGTATGCTTGCTAAAATTTCAGAAAATCAGAAAAACCTTCAATGGGCTCAACCCTCAAAAATGCCAAAACCATTCAGCAATTTGTGCATGATGATCGTTGGATAACTCCTGCATCCTCCCTACTTGCCAGATAATAATAAAGTATTAATAGGTACTAAGTACTGTAATAAAGTAATAAAGTACTTTCTTGTAAACAGAGTTAATCTCGAAATGTTTTTGATACTACCTTGTACCACTTGAAGGATGGATTGAGGCTCTGCTTTAAGTGGACTTTCCAGCTAGAAGAACAATACACTGGTTAAAACATTTAGGTGAACACTTCTTTTTAAATCAGGTTGTTTGAAGATATGTTGTGTAGATAGAATAACCAAACTTAAGTGGTTTCATTGTTAGAGTACTTGGATTACTTTTTTGATGTAATGAGTAATCTAACGCATTAGATTATTAGATCATACTTACGGCCACCGCGCGAAACTGCGTAGGTGAGATAGGGGTATTAGTAGTTAACAGTTAATTATGGGCCAAACTTCGTTAATTGTTTGTGGTAGAATAATTATAAAGGTCTTGACTAAAACAACATGCATGAGGAATCACAAAGGAGTTTTCATTTTCTGCAATGGAAAAGTACTTTAACTAGTTACTTTTTTTCAGAAAGTAACGCTGTAATGTAACTGATTACTTTTTAAAGACTGTAATTTTGTAATGTAATTAGTTACTTTAAAAAGTAACGTCCCCCAACACTGATAATAACACATTCAGAAGACCAGTACCTAAGGTTATTTGTGATTAGCATTAACAGTTTATTGCTCAAACCTTAAAAAATAACTGCTTAGCGGCATCGAACAACTGAATTCCTGGCGAAGCATTAGTTACCTCCAGTTAAATCTTCTCCATCCTTTGCTCCATTGGGATTTTTTTTACTTTAACCTTATAAGACCACAGACATATACTGTATGCAATGTGTCAATAGACAATTGGACACTATATATATGGTACATGATGAGGTACTAGGATAACTAAGTGAAACTGAAACTGGTAGAGGAGCATACTATAAACTGAACTTTAATATATTGTTCTTAATGGTTCTTATGATCATCAATTTTGTGCTTCTAAAGAATTTTGTGTGCAACAAAACTCAATACCTTTTTCCTTCTTCCAGTTTGCTGCCTGTGACACTCAGGAAAAACACGATCAAAGCACAAACTAAAACTAAACCAACAAATTGTTGAGACTAAATTACATGCCGAAATTACTATGAAATGCAACTGCAGGCTGATTTATCCATTGTGGAAAAACTGTGGGAGGTGTGCAACTGTGTGAAAAAAAAAAGATAAACTGTTCTTACAGTATGTATCTAAAATAGTATGACATAGTGGAATCAAATGATATATAACCTTTGAAAACAACACCTACTGAGACATAATAACATTATAATGTCTATGTTCATTTGAAATCATTATTTAGTTTTAACTAAACAAATTAAGAGAAGCAGATCATTAAATTCTTAATCTAGTGTTTACAGGACCATAAACAAAATATCTAGTTTAGTAGTTTGGATTAAAAAAAGAAAAGAAAACTTGTTACCATACAATACGGGGAAGACCAGAACCAAACAATTCCATCAATCCTAGTTTACAGAAATGACTGGCAGGTCATTATGAAAGTGCCCTTTGGTTAGTGCACCAAAGAGATTGACTGTTACCTGGGCAACAGTTCCCACCCATTTGATCTCTGGGCTGCAGGATCATCTGGCGCCCTTGTATGTGTTTCAAGCCAACATAATCAAAAAAATATTTATATTAAGCTTACAAGTTTTGACACTTCATTTAGCCTGTATGCTTGCTGTATGCCCCGTTTAATTAAATGTGTGGACTACTTGATTTATACAGAATAGCAATGGTTTCAACTAGCTAGTTTATACTGAATTAATTAAAGACGCTTACAATGCTGCTAGCCATTCCTTTAATTAATGTCACATCTTTTAATTTTTATCTGCCTTTGTGAAAAAACAAAGCACATATCTCTGTGTATAAAGAATGGGAGTGACTGGGAGTGAATAACATTCAGTCAAATATATATCCAGAGAGAGCGGCTCAAATTTTGCCAGTGTTATGCGCTAAAATGCTCCCCTGCCACAGAACCCCTCCCCCCACATAATTTCTATGAAACATTATATTATTACATAATTTCATAGGTGTATTATTATCAAGTATGATATTACTATTATAATGAGCCCTAGTCACGTGACAGCCATCGAGACCATTATTACAAATTTTCATATAATGTTTATTTTGTGGCACATTTATTTGCAGGGGTTTGTAATACAAAATGTAATACAAAAATGTTTACACTAAATAAATATTGTAAATAAATGTATTAATAATCATTTAAACATAAATATATACGTATGTAATATGACAAGATTTCAATGAAAAATTACACGAAACAAATTTTATTATAACACGCACAACACTGGCAACACAGCATAGGCCAATGACAATTAAAAACAATATATATGTTTATGATTTTAGTACAGAATTTTGTTTCAGACAAGCAATACCTTCTGCCTCAGGATTGAAAAATCATCACTGTATTTTAAGTTGTAAATATTGAACAAATCTTTGGGATTTAATAGGAAAAAGCAACATTAGTTTAACAAACTGATCAGGTCAGAGGCAGGCGTACTGTAGCCACTTTACCAGTCTGGTGGTGAAGCAAGAATTCAGTTTGTGGATTAAGTTGTCTGTTTATTGGACAATCTATGTCCCTATATTCAAGCATGGTCAAATGCTGTGTGTAGTAAATCCAAACAATGAAAGGAAGGGTTATCTGAAATTAAAATCCATTGTAGGGTTGAGCAGTAATACGGAGTCCCAGGGTATTTAAAAATAGCAAATCTTCTATGCAATTGCACTGTTTATAATAAATGTCTGTGTTGATGTTCAGCAGCAGCACCACTGCTTGTGTTTAAATATACTATAAAAGTAATACAGACAGAACTCCTGGAAGCCGTAAGCCTAATTTTTTTTTTTTTTAAAAACTCACTAATGAGGTGCTCTCATACTCAGGCATCATGTAACAGCCTCATATTAAAAGAGAGAACACATGGAAAATGCAAGCAAGTTAGTCCCCAAGGAAAAAAAAATCTGCAGTTTAGCAGCATTTTGGATTTCAACCTAATGACAAAGGAGAGCCAGCTAATCTTTACAATGTGACTGCCAGGGATGGCAATACTTCCAGTCTATGTCCACATCCCAGAATTTACCACTTGATAATCTCTTGATAATCTCAAGGTTGAACTTTGTTGAAGGTTGAACTCCAAGGTTGTCAGATTCACAAGTTCCAGCTTCCCAAACAGGACCATCATCTGGGCCCACCACTTAGATACAACCAACAATAGCAGAACAACCAAATACAAAAGGATCGCATGCAGTGGAAAGCCTGCAGTGATATGGTGACAAAATAATTTGCAATTGATGTTACAGGCTGTGCTTTTATTTATACATAGGTACTTAACTGAGCATTAGACATTTTTGGTTTATTTTATTCCAATATATTTTGGACAGGTTTTGTTTGTGGGCCTTATTGTTCTTTGTTGTTTCAATGATTGAAAATCGTAATAAAATTGCAATAATAGTTATTGTAGGTGGCAACTTTGATATACAGTATGAGAAAAAGCTTAAAAGTATCTTTACAAAATTAAATGCAGTGATAAGATAACATGATAATGTTATGTCACTAGGCAAACGGTAATACGGTATCCAATGTATAATTTGGTTAGGGTTTAAAGGTTTCAAAAATTAGATACCGCTCAACCCGACTCCATGGGGTGAGGAGCTTGAAGATATGAAAAATCCTCCACGTAGAGGTGTTGCTCCTTTGAATCAAGGAACCATTCGATGTGGTCTAGGCATCTTACAAGTATGCCATGTGACTGGCATGTGAATGTCCCACTGGATGGAGATCCAAGACTAGATCACATAGTTGGTTTGGGTAAATTTGTGGATCCAAAAGACAGAGCTGGAATCTCTTGTAGCGGCAAGAGTTGAATGAACTCTATTTCTAAGTATTAGTGCACATCAAAACACATGTTGAACCAAGTACTGATAATCCATGTGTGTCAATGATTAGTTCTTGAAAATAAAATGCTTTTATATTACTAAAGCAGTTTTACTTGGATCCACTCTGAAAAAAAAATCTCTTTGATATTGTTCTCTTAAGGGACTATTAAGGGGTCCATCAGAGAGACAAAAAAGTGACACTTTTTTTATGAAGCCTGTATTTTAAAACAGTTATACAACAGTTGTTTCCAGCCAAAGCAACACAGTGGATTATTGGTTAGCACTGTCACCTTGCACCCCTAGAGGCCAAGTTCGATTCCCACCTCAGATCTGTGTGCATGGAGTTTGCATATTCTCCCTGTGCTTAGTGGGTTTCCTTTGGGAAGTCCGGTTTCAGCCCACAGTTCAAAGAGTAAGTATGACAGGTTTATTGGCATTCCCAAATGTAGCATGCCTGTAATGTGTAAATAAGCATGAGACTGTGTGTATGTGTGTGTGCCCTGCAATGGATTGGCACCCCGTCCAAATTGTACCCAGCCTTGAAAAGGCAGTTAAATCAATTATGGACCAGGTCAAATAAAAGCTTCATTGCCACACTGTAAGTTTAGCATACTGTAATTTGCTCAGAAATAGTTAGCTTTTCATTTTAAATAGAAGCACAACATTCTTGTGACTGACCATCCTGCTGTTACCTGGCTCATTTATCATCTATTTTCTTAAACTGACGGTTGTTTCTATGGTGATAAGACCCAGGAGAAAGAAAATGCCTTACCTAAGCACCTGTAGAAAGAATGAAAGGGTAATTTCAAATTCATCTAAGACCTTAATTAACCTTAGTTCAATTTAAACTTTATCAGCCAGACTGTAATTCAATACCATGCTAGAACTAAAACAAACCCAACCGCAAAACACACTGTCTTTGGAAAAAAATATGACAAAACTGTAAATTTGTTATTAGAAGAGAAGGTTCTGATCGTTCTGACCTGTGTGTGATTAGGATACCATTAACATGACCGGTCAATAACAGAAAGTTCTCTGAGTTGAAGAGAAAAAATCTTTTAAAGAAAAGAAAAAAAAAAAAAACAGCTGGGGCATTGTAGAGTCAGTCTTTCTCTCTGAGCCCTGAAGATCAGTACAAAATCATTATAACCAAGCACTAGCTGCTGTCGTGTTGCCTGAAGGAGAACAGCATCACACCAGATGACAAGGTTATCACTCCCGTGCTCCACAGACATCATCCATTTGGACCTTGCATTATGCAAACTAATTCCACACCTGCGGTCATTTCCTCCGCTTGGTGGTGGTACCAATGAAAGGTGGATTATCTGTCTCCAGCCTCTTTTAGGCAGGGGAAAGATTTTTGAATAGAGCCAGCACATCCAGCTTACCATTCACATCCTGACACAGAAGCACAATAGAAATGGGGAGAAAGACTGGCAGTTCTGCCTCACATCCTGCCTTCTGCTTTCCATAACATGAAAAAGTGCAAATAGACAAGCGTTGAATACATGTCAGCGTTCAATTTAAGTCACCACATGTTGCAGTGTAATGTGATACACGTAGTGTAAAACATCTTGACATGTGAAAAGAATTGGATCAAGTTTGCAATGTAAAGCTTGCTTTATAATATTACAAATTATACATAATATTCTACTGATTATATGCATGCAGGTGAGAAAGTATTTCATTCACTCATCACTCATTGTCTATACCGCTTTGTCCTCTATACAGGGTAGCGGGGGACCTTTCCCAGGAGACTTAGGGCATGCAGCAGGGTACACCCTGGACAGGTTACCAATTCATCGCAGTGCAAATACATACATACACACGCACACACATGCTCATTCTGTGATTTTCTGTGATAATATTATAAACCAAACATTATCACGGCATTGAAAAGACAAGAATGTGAGTCTCTCATTTATTAAACATAATTAACTAAAAAAAGGAAGTGAAAATACTTACAACCAGAGACAGTAACTAGACTGCGGACATTTAAGACTATGCACATGAGAAAAAAAATAAACATAAAAGAACAAGAGAAGCAAGACAACATAACCCCATAACCCATCGACTAAACATATAAATCAATCAGAACAGGTGATGTTCATTAGCAAAACTATGTGACGGTGTAGTGGCTGCTTAAGACATGCAATCAGGGACATGTGACTAGTGGTGCATGTTGGAGGTTGTTGAGCATAGAGTGGAAAGTGAATTTAAGCATGGCATGGAACTTGGTTTTGGAGCCAGCTGGGACATAGTGTGGACGCCTGGCAGTAACATACTGTAGTGTGGGAGCCAGCCAGGAGCATGGAGGGCTGCCTCTTCGATCTTTGCCTAGAAACAAGGCATGAGCTCATGGCAGGTGGGTCTGCCTCATTACCCTCTGGTGAGGGACCTAGCATGAAATCATGACAGGCTACCTTTTAGTCTTACTGGGCAAGTGATCCAGGACATCATGAACTGGTCTGGTAGGAACAGCATTGGAGGAGGAATTCATTGGCAGGGCATTTGTTCCTATCACATAAGATCAAACCATTCATGAACCTCATTCATTGAAGGTAGTGAATTCTAATGAATGTTAGTGCTGTGGTCTCTCCTTCTGACTACCAAAGATGCATAAGGAGAGGATATGCAAACTCCAATTTGTGTAACATCATGAACCGAAGCAAAGAGGAACAGTACCTACTGTAGACTGTGGACTACAACTATGCATATGAGATAAATGCTTAGGTTAGGAAGTCATAAACACTACAGGGAGCTCCAGAAAACAGCAGTGAGACAACACAACCCCATAAACTTGAACTTGCATACAAAAATCAATCAAGAACCATTCCCCAAACTGTGGTGATGTAAAGGCCACTGTGCAGTGGTGGATGGGAGGTGTAATATAATCATAGTTCCAAATATAGGATATGTAAACAGTGACATGTGACTAGCAGGGACGGATTACGGACCGGGCCAGCGGGGCCGCTGCCCAGGGGCCCTTGGGGTGCAGGGGGCCCGTGGGGCCCCTAGCCCAAAACAATTTGCAACGTACATATCAACAATGCCTTAACCACTGAGCTACCCCTGGTTATGGTAAGTTATTATGGTAAGTTTAAATTCATCAGTGTGTTGTCTGGTCATATGCTTCAATAGAGGCGATTAGAAATGAGAAAAGTCAAAAATTTTACATGAAGTAGTTACATTATTTATATTTAAATATTCTTTAAATTGATCAAAATGTATACAACCCTACAGTATGTTTATTTCCAGGGACACTAGGGAACAGAAATATATACTGTTAGAAAGTTTGGTAATCTAGTAATTTCCTACTTTCACAGTAATATACAATTTGACTGATTTTGCGAAGAACCAACTACAGACTTTTCTCATAGTCAAGCAGTCAAGGGACATTTAACTATGTGCATCACTCCATGTCACAGGTGTTCTAATAACACTAATTACACTAAGTATTGGTTGCTAGCATGGGTGAAAGTAGGTCCACAGTACTGAGTAGAGAGCAGCTATCTGCCAAAACCCACATTCAAAACCAGTCAGTGGAAGCACTTTTCAGCAAGAAAACACATCTGGTAATGCTGTCACCTTAAACAACGCTTCAGGTCTTACTGGTTTCTATGACATTTCAAATAGCCTCTGTGTGGTTTCATTTAGACCATAGGCAAGCTAGAAAAACTTAAGGCTGAAACCAGGGGCGTTTCTAGGATTTTCAGTTAAGGGGGGCTCAGCCCCCATAGATGTTTAACACATATTTGGCTTGTTC
>JAQMYJ010000004.1:7097127-7113182 GCA_030014305.1 Clarias laeviceps | reverse complement strand
TTTACACATTAAGTTTACTGAAAGTAAAAACAGTTGAAAGTCAGAGGACGTTTCTTTTTTTGCTGAGTATATATTATGATAAATTGTTTTGGTTGTTTCACTTCATATTAGTGTGATTTTTGTGTGGTTTTGCAAAAATGCGATAACTTTATAATTTCCCACTTTTTTGTCTTTGTGGCAATGAAATAATGTAATTTAAAATATTTAACATTCAGTCAAAACATTTGTCCAAAAGACCTTTTCTTTATCCATGTGGTCAGCTCTAAACGTTTGTAAAGGTTGAAGGTATCAATTTTGGAGCAAGGGTGTTTTTTTGGATATCATCTTTTCAGTCTATGGTGAAAAGCCCACTTGACAGTGACACTGGTGTTCCAGCGTCTTTGGTGGTCGAAGGTTTGTTCCTGTCTGTTTGAACCAATTTCCTTTCAGCTGAGGGTGATAATTTGGGTCTTTTTCCAAGCCTTAGAAAATTGGTTACACCTCTCAACAACTTGTACTTACATGTACTAGTGTCAACTGACCTTGGGATTGTTTAGAAATGGCCTTAGGCATTACTGATTTCGGTAAATCTATCATCCTTTCTCAGATCTGCTCTGAGCTCCATGGACTTTCCAATTGTACTCTCTGTTGCTCAATCCAACGAGTGCTCTCAAACTCTTTTAAATTTGACACAGAGTGGCTACCAATTAAAAGACATTTTTGGACATTCAGCACCACTGAATTAAGAATCTAAGAGGTTGTACATACAGTTCAGAAGAACATTTCCCTCAAGTTTCTAATGCTTTCTAATAAATTTCCCCGCTGTGGGACGAATAAATGGATATCTTATCTTATCTTATCTTAACATACTAGATGCAGTTATGATTTAACATTTACAGGTAATGTACGAATGTTGAAACTCAGAGTATAAAAGTACTGATCCAGTTATCAAGAAAATTTGTAAAATGAAAGTAAATAAGTAAGTGAAAATAAGTGAAAAACTAGAGTAATTATATTCATTTTATCACTCACTTACTCATCGTTTATACCGTTTTATCATGTATACAGGGTCGCATGGGGCCTGGAGACTATCGAAGGAGACTTAGGGGCACGACGCAGGGTAAGGCAGGGTGCCAATCAATCATAGGACACACACATACACACTCATTCACACGATACAGGCAATTTGGGAACGTCAATTAGCCCAATCTGCATCTGTCTTTGGACTGTGAGAGGAAACCGGAGTACCTGGAGGAAACCCACCAAGCACAGGGAGAACATGCACACAGATGCGGGAATTGAACCTGGCCAGGAATAGAACCCGCACCCTGGAGGTGGAAGGCGACAGTGCTAACCACTAAAAAAAAAATAATAATAAATTTAAAAAAAGATGCAGCAATTTAAGAACATTAACTAAGAACTATGATTAGTTGATAAAAAAATCTGTAAAGGTCTTGAAATGCGCTCTTTGTGAAAGTTTCTGTTATAGGCTAAATATCTTAAAGATAATTACAGCCAAATGTTAAAATGCTAAAACCGGTTTTCATGTAGTAGTTACTATATTTACGTTCTTACATTTATTTATCATACTGATTTTATTACTTGTAATCCATTTCAGATTTATGAGAGCAAAATGGCTCACCTTTTACCAATTTACATAATTGCAGGACAGTCTGTTTAAATTGCACTTTTGGATGGTATGTAGCCAACAATCCAAGAGAGATGGAAGGAAGTAAAAGAACAAGAAAACCAAATTGGACAGAAGAGCAGTGTTTACGTTTAGTATTTGGAGAAAAATTCTTCTTTCCGCCATTTTGTCCTCTGCTACAGAAACTCTTAAGCGTCTTAAAAGTCCTCCTCTCTACTCTAAAAAATTTTTTACCTTAGGAGCTGTTTTTAGGGCTAAGATGTTTCGTGAATTATTTTTATCTTTACTAAGATTTAATCCTAATTTTAAGGGGAAATTCTCGGAAAATGTCATAATTCTAAGAATATTCTTAGAATTTTTTTTTTTACTAGGGGCAACTTTTAGGGTTAAGAAGCTTTGCGAATACGGGCCTGGACTCTTAGTGCATTCACCTAGCTGTAAAACATGCACTCTGTGTTCTTTACTAGTCATTACCAAGCCATTCGTGTTAAGTGTACAGTAAAATGGTTAGCAGGATGCAGTTAAAAAGAGCAAACTAGTTATGGGAATAACAAAAAGAAAAAAATTAGACGGGGCAGGTGTTAAAAGTTTACAAACACCACATTTTGTTTACATCCATACAAACTCAGAGCCATGAAATTATTCTAAGACACATAACGTACTTCCCATCTGTAGTTACAATAAAAAATGTAGAAACAAGACACATAGGCTCACTGATATGAATCAGTAAGAATTCCAGATGGAAAGAAATTCAACCCCCCCACATAATTCTCACATATGTTCAGCTGTAGGCTGATCATTTAGGTAGAACTACACACTGTTCATCCTGTCCTGGTGCTGTAATGATTTTTACATACAATAAGAACGAACGTTGCTGACAGGCAACAAATGTGTTACTGTTGAAGAGCTCTGGGGTACACACTCATCCACTGAGAACAGAGCTAAATCAGAGCTCCATGTGTGTATGTCTGTGTGTGTCCATGGGACCAATGTGAGAAATGTTATTCCAGACCTCTGAGCCACACACTGTACCAGACGAATTAGAAATGTGCTTTTTCTAACAGTGACCTCTAGCCAGAAAATAGTCTGTATGACGTATAAATGCATTTGTGTTAATATGATAAAAAACTAGACTAAAGATAGTTATCAGTTTTCATAATCACAGTGTATCTTCAAAAATAAATTCTTATATTGTAAAATGAAATGATAAATTAACATTTATTAATTTTTGATAGATTCTCTTATCATAAGTGACAACTCTGTTGAGCAAATAAGACTTAAATGTCTTTTTTCAGGACCCAATATTTTGATATGTTTCTAAGACCCAAAATTAAACTAACAAGCTTTTTGTGCAGGGTAGTCAAAATTTCTCTTTGCACATCACACACTCATAAGTTATTTTTCTTCTTTTAATTCAATGTATTTTTGTGTAAAAACATTTTTAAAAATCAGCTGATCAAATCGCTGATAATTTTTTTTTTTTTTCACAGGATTTAAGAGGTTAAGTTGTAGGCAGGTGCTCCTAATCATCAGCCCTTGATTAATTGATCAACAGCAGGCATGCTAGAAAAGCAGACGTTTTGGCGGTTTGGGGTTTGTACAAAATAAAAACTTCAACAATCTGACCTAAATTGGGAAATGTTATTAGTGTGGCGGTCTCAGTGAGCAGTCAGAAACCATTTCCAAATAAAAGTTAAACTTTGGATTGCGAGCATGATTCATTCTGGAAGGGTACTTGTATATCAAATGCACAGATTTCCCAAGTTAATCGCAATCCAAGGTTCCACTATAATTTAAAGTTCAATATTCTATATTGATAAAGATTATTCACAGGTGAAAGCATTTTAAATAGTTCCCAATCTTCCCAGGAGTAGACGGTCCAGCACATTCACCCTAAGGTCAGACTGTGCAGTGCTAAAAACCAACGCTTATGTCAAGTGCAGGGGTGATGATTTGGTCGACATTGGGTCAGGCAACAGTACAATAATCCAATGCACACCAGTAATTCTACATCAGAATGGCTAAAAAATAAAATAATCAAGGTTTTGGTTTGGACTACTGATGTCATACAGGAAATTTTTACTTCAAGTTAATTCTGCTAAAGGTGGACATACAAGCTATTGAATCATGAGGGTACTTAATATTGTCCACATGTTTATTTATTTATTTTTGGGTTTATCTTTGTTAGATAAAAAATTTCCTTGTGAAAATTTATGTTGTTTGTCTGAGGTTGTATTTGCCTAATACTGAGACCTGCTACAGTCAGATTGTTTTTATTATGATTTTACACAAAAGACACAGAATTAAAAGATGCTGTACTATTTTTTTAAAGGTCTTTTGCTCCAGTAATGGCAATCTTTTGTCAGTAGCTTAGAACCTTCAACCACTACCTCATTATCCTGTCGCAACTTAACCCTCTTACTCCTGCTCGAAATGCTAAAGATTCAGGATTCCATTAGTCATACAGTCTAAGTGATATATATAGATATACATCAATCGTTTCCCACATTTAAGCTCTTACTGAGATCGAAGTAGTGACATGTAGATTTGGCATTTGGCAGACACACTTATCTCAAGCACATTACAAATGTTCTTACAGTAGATCACTACAGTAGGTCAGGTACTAAGAATGCTATCAATCTTAAACGTTGTTGGAGGTCAGTAAAACATGGAAGACAACATAAAAGTCAGTGGATTTATTTGAAATCAAAGAATTTATTCTAATACTTGGTGACAAGATAGAGTTTTAGTCTTTTTTTGAAGGTTGTCAGTGATTCAGATAATTCGACAGGAATTGTAAGTTGATTTAATAATTGATTTAAATTTTTTATTTACTTATTATTCATAGGTCATGATTTTATCCAAAGCCGTTCATAATTAAGCTGAGCAAAGAAACGAGGATTCATACTATGCATGATTAATGCATCAGTTTATGAGCTTCCCTTCTTACCCTGAAGCACCCATTGTTCTATAATAGGGTCAATCTGGATGTGCCAGACCACTTGATCCTTTGTTGTTGCTCCAAAAGTCCAATTTTTATTCTTCCTAGCAAATTTAAGCCTTTTTTCCAAATTCCCTCACATACTAAGTAGTGATCCAATTCTGTGAGTTTTTTCTTTTTTTTTTTTTTAAATATAACTTTACCAAGCACTTAAGTGATCTCTGATCATGATAATTATGACCTAATAAATAAATTTAAGGTAGTTGGGTGGTGGGCCAATTTTTGATTTGTTGGCAAGCTTTAATGTTTGAAAAATTTTTATGTGATTTACATTTTTAACTAATTATACATCTGAGAAGTTGAGGGTTAAGGGCCTTGCTTACGAGCCCAACAGTGGCAACTTTGTGTACTGTAAATGCGTACCTGCCAGGAATGAGATGTAGCAAAGGAGAAACTAATTTAATAATGTGCAAGAATATATGCAAGAAGTAATTTTTTTTCTGAACTGGATGTTATCCTGGGAGGTCACACAATCAATTAAAAAATCATTTACATTTTTTACTTAAATTCAATTTTATTTTTATAGCGCTTTTAACAATGATCATTGTCTCAAAGTAGCTTTACAAAATTAAAAGAAAATTATGGAAATGTGTATAAATCAAATTGTCCCTGATGAGCAATCTGAGGGTGACGGTGGCAAGGAAAAACTCCCTGAAATGGCAGTAGGAAGAAACCTTGAGAGGAACCAGACTTAACAGCTCACCCATCCTCATTTGGGTGATAACGGATAGCAGGGATTATTTTGCCGACATACTGTGGGTTAGGCAGCTGGAAGTTTAATATAACAGAAGATGTCAAGCCAAGTTAACAGTTCGGCACCAGGATAAGTCAGACATGTGCAGGGGGCAGAGGGGGTCTGGATCACTGGGAGAGGAGCAGCATGTGTAGCTCTCAACCATCTTGCTAAGATTTTGTTTCAGTTAGTGAGCTGTAACAGGTTATCTGATGTGTGATAAATCATCCAATGGCCTGCTTACTTATCCCAATATTAGGCAGACTGATCTCCAGCGATCTCACACCATACATGATCTCTGTGATCAGTCCCTCTCTCCAAGCAATCTGGTTCATTCTGTCTAAAGTCTGTTCACATTTAACCTTTCCTTAAGAAACTAAAATTGCTTGCTTTACTGTACATGAAAAACATTGTTTTTCACAATAGTCTTGTGACTAGACTAGATAAACAGAATTTGTTACTTCTTAAACAATGTGTTTATATAAATTAAATTGTGTGTATGTGTGTGTGTGTGTGTGTGTGTGTGTGCGCATTACCACACACTCGCTATAAATATAATTGTTAAACTGACAGACTTTGTAGCTGAGGCAAATTTATTTGTCACATCAAATAAATAACTAAATACACTTTGTTCAGGGCCAAAGGTGGCAAAATCTTAAAACTTCATATTTACAGTACTTCAGGAATTTTGACATCAGAAAACTCACTCATCTTCTATACCGCTTTATCCTGTATGCAGGGTTGTGGGGACCTGGAGCCTATACCAGGAGGCTTAGGGCACAAGGCAGGGTACACCCTGGACAGGGTGCCAATACATCGCAGGGCACACACACATCTATTAGAATAACCTGCATATCGTCGGACTGTGGGAGGAAACTGGAGTACCCGGAGGAAACCCACCAAGCACAGGGAGAACATGGAAACTCCATGCACACAAAGACGGGAATCGAGTCTGGCTGGGAACCGAACTCGGACCCTGGAGGTGCAAGGCGACAGTGCTAACCACTACACCACGTGCCGCCACAGCAGAAAACGAGCAGTGCAATTTCATCTGGCTAAAGCAATGTGGGCTTGTCACGACTTGATATGAGACTGCACCAAAAGGGATGGCATGTCTATTCTCCATAGCCAGAAAGAGACAGAGAGAGCTCCAAAAGAGTGCTTCAGAAAAAAAATGCTTTAATTAAAAAGTAGGAATTGGAACATCGCATATTGTAAAGGTTTATGCCACCTTAATGGAATGAAAAAAAAAAAACAAAGAACAGTTGCAGTTCTTTATAGTTCAAAGTTTTTTTTAATTTTTTTTTTAAATAAAAGTCTGTTTTCACATGACAGTCCATAATTGAGAGGTACTGTACACACAGATCCCAATTTAAGTGGGCCTTATGTGTGTTGAATTGTAACCCTTAAAAAGAAAAAGAACATAGAAAATACTGACAGGGTTTATGGAGAATTGTGTCTTTCATTCTTCCAAGTGAGCTCAAAAAATTTATGCTCTTTTCTTATTGGCATAAGAAAAAGTGTTTTTTATAACCTGTTTTACTGAAATTCTCTTTGGAATTGTAGGTCTACAAATGTTGTGGACTAGTGATCAGAAGGTTATTGACTCAAATACCAGCATACTGCCACTCCTGGGTAATTAATCAAGGCCTTAATTGTGTGTGTATATATATATATGTATAGGGAGCATGCTAACTTCACACACACAGACACAAGGCGGGAATCAAACCCTCAACCTTGGACATGCAAGGCCAAAGTGCTAACCACTAAGCCACCATACTGCCTATATATATATATATTTTTTTATATCACAGAAACAATATGTTTATCCTATGCTTCACTTATCTTCAAATTTGGCATAATGTTTCATTGACATAATTTCTCATTGTCACTGAGTGTATTACTTGAGCATCAACTATTACATTCACTGTTATGGTTTACAAATTCTTTATGATTTTAATGTAATTATTTGTTTAAATACGATTTATCAGTTTACAGTACATACAGGATGTCACAGAAACATTATTCATATGGGCGTACTGTACTTTCAATTTCACTCTCATCAACGTATTTTTACAAATGTTTTAAATAGATAAAAATAGGAGATACAGGGGTCACTGGTACCCTTTTTCCAACAAAGTGAACCAAGAGTCAGGTGCTAGCGCGGTTCAGAGCTGGTTTAATAGCAATCCTTCAATGAAATGCCTTTTATTTTCCATTGGCTAGTGAGACACCTCATTACGTCACTCTTTATGTCTCTACTTTCCCAGTAGCAATGCTAGTGGCCAAAAAACATGCTTGCGGCAAAAAAACAGCAGCGGTGGTTATTTTGGTAAAGCATGGCTTTGTAAGCTGCTCTCCTGGCTTTATCAATACTTAGAGAGCATTTCAGCTGCCAACATGCTGGACATTTTTTTAAAAATGGTGGTAACAAACTTTTGTTTCATCATGATAATTAAATCCCCAGTCCAAGACGTACTGTAAGTGTTGATGCTGCCATGGAAACAGTTTTTCTGTCTGAAAACAAAGATTCAAAATTGTGCACCAACTCCGGATCCATCTTGGTGGAAAAGGGGTATGGGATGCTGATCCTGCAAGGATGATCAGAGAGAAGCAGCAGGGAGAAGCACAGCATGTTGGATCAAAGTGTATAGCACAGAACAAAATGACATTATTGGATGCTGGTCACTTTGGGCATTGGGGCAAATCGTTTTTGAGTTGCAGGATGAAGTTTTGTTAGTAACTGAGATCATCCTTTATGTTGGAAAAAAAAAACGGTTAATGTTTAAGATTTGCAGCTAGCAAAAACAACACTGTTTTTGTACTTTTTGTTACTTGTACAAAAATGTACCCGAAATTATAGAGCAACTCATAAATGAGTTAAATGTAAGTCGCTATGCATAAGGGCTTCTCTTAAATGCTGTAAATGCACACACAACCTTTTGCACCATCTTGTCGCTTCTGGCATCATAACTCATGTTTGTTTGTTCTTTTTTAAATAACTTACACTACACCCAATTAAATCAAAGAAGTAGCAAATAAACACATTTTATTTTGGGATGCAGAATAAATTCCTATCTTTTTTTGTTTTGATTTAAAAAAAAAATTTTCCTGGATCTGTAGCAAATGCTCCATATTGCATGAAATCCTTGTGTGTGTGTGTGTGTGTGTGTGTGTGTGTGTGTGTGTGTGTGCGCACACGCGCATGTTTAGGCACTGTGCTTATGAAACAGCAGTGGAAGATTAAAAGCATCAAACGATAAAGCCTCATTAATTATTCCGAGAGTAATGAATGAAATAAGCCTGCAGTGAGAGATGGAGCTCATTTAGAGCTTTTGCTCATATCACCCTTATTTCACTCACTAATTTGCGTGCATACACACACACACACACACACACACACAGCTAATCTAAGAATCCAGCCAAGTCACATCCACATGCTAAACATAGTAACAAGCACTCTCAGGGAAAAAAAAACAAAAAACAACAACAAAGACAGGGTGTGCAGATAAGAAGAGTGTACTCCAGCAGAACGAGCAAGTGAAGGACAGGGACGACAAGCGCAGAGGAAGAAACACACTCAGAGCAGTGGACAGGTACAGAAGGTTACTTGACAATCCTCCATGTCTGATTGAGGCTTTAGGGGCAGTGATGGAGAGAGGAAATAGTGCCTTCCCTGCAGAAAGTCTTCACTTATCATCGACACCACATGGTCTCTATAATAGAACATCTAACATTATGCTCTTCAGAAATCCCTGTCGCCACCCTTACAGCAAAATCACGTGAAAATCACATGCAGCTTTTAGACACTTCATGTAATAGTATGTTTCAGATTTTCAACATAAAGAGCATGAGCTACACACGGCTCATTTTATTCCACATGTAATTCTATTACACGGCTCATTATTTTCCACATGTGACACTTTCACATGACTTTTTTCTTTTTTTTTTTACAAGTGGTTTATTTAATTAGGTGATTACTTACATCTGTTTTTTTTGTTGTGTTTTTTTTAATTTATTAATAAAAATGCAACATATATTATCATGGAACAGCCAAAAACAAACAAAAAAGAAAAACGACAAAAAAAATAGTTTCTCCAGTGTATAACTTTATTAATTCAGACAGCTGTAAACAGTTCATTTGCCAGCTTCTCTTTTTCTATTTCTCTTGTTTGTTCTGAAAGCTTACATGCTGACTGTAAGAAAAAAAAAAAAACATTACTACAAAACTACTGTCAAAGACGGTTACAGACATTTTAATCTCCTGACTAATCACATTTATGACTCCCACGATGCTGCGGTATAAATTATAGTTAATAAGTTAAAGCACAACCATGCAGAGAGGGATATTATATCATGACTGATTGTGACTTCAGATTTTTTATTTTTTTTGTATGAATGTACAGTAGCAACAGAAACACATGTATCCCTAATGAATGAAGTATGCTTGACCAGGGTTGCCAGATCAGCCTAATGCATAATGATTTTGAAAGACTTGGATAACATTTTCCCTTAAGTGCAGCAGTTTGCATTAGTTATTTTCTAATATGGATTATCCATATGGTCAGTAGACCATTTATTTATTATTATTTGTTTAATTTTTAATGAAACTAATGAATGTCAACAAACATAAAATATGACATTTCATCAGCATCATGTTTTCTTTCTCCACAGATACAAGGTGATTGAAAAGTAACCAAGCATTAAAAATTGGTGATAAAGTCCATAATTCTAATACAAATTATTGAAACAAATTGAACATGTACTTTATTACATAGGAAAATTATCATTCATTGATGATCAAATCACTAAATTTCAGTGGCGTCAACCAGTTTCCTCAAACAGCCGGGGATGGGATGCACAGTCTTCTGAAGGATGTTGTTTGGGATGTTGCTGAGGAACGTCCTGAATCCGTGCCTCCAAGTCCTAGGAAAAAAATCGCATGGAAAAAATCACATGAAGTGAGATCTGGACTTCTTGGAGGCCATCTATGAGGTCCACGTTGTTCTGGCCAACGTCCTGGAAAATGCTGGTGTAACCACGCACACATAGTAGAAGCAAAGTAGTGTGGTGCTTCAGTGATACTACAAGTTTTATTCCCATTAAATATCGCCTAGTTAATTTTCACCCACCCAGCAGAGTTCCATAAATAACACATGCTGTATTTAGCAGAATGTTGCATAATTGTGTCTGAAAGTGGGTGTAAGCAGCTTAGCACATCAGACACCTGAGTGTATATATAGTCACTTTTCTCTGAATGTGGAGATATGTACAGTATAAGATTCATACAGTAAGTGCTGGAGTGTTACAGGATGGAATAGGTGAAGACATTGTGAGAGAGCATTAATTACTGTGATTCTTTAGCATACTTGAAGATTCATAAAGAAGAAGAAGAAATTGCATAAAAACATAAAAGGAGACAATTCATTTAAAAGCTGCATGCATAGTAGATAAGATTAAGACTAAAGGATATAACAGGATTAGCTGCGGTTGCCTTTTTCATATGGTTTGTTTTGTTTTTCATTATATGACATTTTATGGCTGAGCAAGTGTTGAAATGAAAAAAATAAATAAATCCATAGAGGGAGGATGAAAAGGGGTTAAGAGACCGAATCAAAGAGAACAAGAGCATCTGCGACTGAAATGCAGATAGAGTTACAGTATGAGAAATTGAATTATTTATATGCAGTTTTCATAGAGATGATACATCTTTAAAAAAAAAAAAAAAAAACACAGAAGCAAGGGTTGCTAAGTGATTTTGATATTGGACCATGAGAATGTCACACGTTCAAACCCCACCAACACTAATCTGTTGGGCCCTTGAACCTGCTCAAATGTACAATGAGATAAAATTAAGCTGCTCTGAATAAGGACATCTGTCAAATAGTGTCAAATCAAAAATCCAGTCATGTCGGCTCAAACTTTTATTCTTTTAAATTTAAATTATTCTTATAAAGTAATTTAAACCCCAGTGTCCTGACCTGAATATTCATTGATGGTCAATGCTGATCCAAGATTTATTTTGTAATGCAATTCTGAGTGAAAGTATTTTAAGCATTGTTTAGACTGCAGGAAAATCTAATCTGTAGGACTGACTGTCCACAGTGTTATTTGAAAGTGATCAGATAGAGGATTTGGCTTTGTTCAGAATGGCAGCCCAAATCTAACACAGTGTCCTATCTGCATTGGTTGCTGTGGTAACAATGCTGGAGGTGTTTGTGCACTGTATGTCGTATGATGTCTAGTCATGGTAGAGAACAACTCCGCCTCACCGGACAATAACACTGTTCATGCTAATTTTTCAACCATGGATCCATGTCCATAGTATGTGATTCTTTGAACTTCTGCATCATGTCGTGAATGATATAATGGACAGTTAGAAATCCAGACATCCGAGAGAACCAAGGCACATCTTCAGGAATCAGATCTTTTCTTGGGAATTTCTAACCACCTTAAGATGCGATTTAGATTTGATTTGCCAAAATCACATTCAATATGTTTTTTAGTACTCAAATTATATGAAAGCAATCAGATTCCTGATCTTAATGATATTCCAAAAATTAAATTTGGGATGGGAGTCTGAACAAAGCCTTAGTTTCAACTTACCCACAATGCCTTTCAGCTACCTGTGAATAGAGTTTTTTTCTCTTTACAGATAAAGTCTTGCTTTATCTGTAAAGAGATGAATCGAGTGATGCAGCGGTGCTTTATTCCTTTAGAAAGTTGTCCTTTTACCTTCCTCATCTGTACATCCTGCTGAAACAGATTGAAGAAAGTGTCGGCTTTCACGCTAATACTCCAGACAGCAGTCATATTATTGATGGCTAACTAAGGTATGCAGAACCCAGTTCTGGTTTATATCTGCATCCCATGTTAGCATAAATGTCTCCACTTTTACATTTTTATGCCAGGTTTTTAATTTCAGTGTCATTGAACAATGCTTGGATAAAACAGTAAAGCCCTAACTTACAATACATGTAAGATTGTTGATATGTATTTTTTTTATTTAATACTATTGTAACATCCCCTATTAGTGCAACACACAACAACTAGCTTCTCGCAGGGATAACCAGAATCTCATAAACTCTAAACACATCAAAAACAAGATAGAGTTTTCCTCTACGAATATGAATTTTTGATAAGCCCTGATCTGATTATGAGCTCAGCACTGATTCTGAATTTCAGATTACATCCATAGTTTCTGAAGAATAAAAAGAGAGAGAGAAGATTAATGGTGTGACCTTTGATGAGTTAGGCTGTGATTTCCACTGTGTTCATGATCATTAGGCTTCTTCCCACTGCACACTCTGAATAGACGTGTCAGACCCAAAAGAAGAAGAGAAAATGGAAAGGGGGAGAGAAAAAACACAACAAAGAATGGTGGATAGTAATATCAGGAGGCAAAGCTAAGCTTCGTCACCCTCTGCACGCCTCCTAATGATTTTCTAATGAAAGCCCTGTTTATAACCTAATTTGCAGTCATTTGCTGATAGGTTCATGTAATGGACTGTCTCATTGTTGCTGTCTCTCTTTCCCTGCGCAACACAAACGATGCCGACAAGTGCAGCCTCGAGGGGCGAGCTATTTATATAGTGCTTGTATTGACTCCTGAAGAACACCCACAGCAATACACACACACACACACACACACACACACATAACAGTGACCATCAGAACCAGTGCTCTAAATATATACAGTAGAGTAAAACCAGAGAGGTGTTGCAATGTTTTTGTTACAGAAACTTGTAGCATGAAATTCATGGGATGGTATTAAAATGATACAAAACTCTACAAGTAGAGTCTATACTATTAAACACTACCCACTATCTGGGTGAAAGTAACTTGGTATGGTTTGCAGTACTGAGGGGAGAGCAGCTGCCTGCCAAATACCACAACCACATTTAAACCCAGTCACAGTAGCACTTGTTATGTCATCTTAAAAAACAATGTAGTTATTAATTGTTTTTAAGTCGTTCTGAATTGCCTCCGTGTCAGGAACCTTGTATATGTGAATGCAAGTGCAGGTGAGAAAGACAGGATTTACTTAACAAGAACAAACAGCAAAATCAAACACGAGTAAGTCATAATTGAAAAAACAGGAATGTGTCGATCAATTGGTAAAATATTTAACTTGCAACTATATCTTGAACTATAACTTGAAACCCTCCATTCCCGAGTCCTATTTAAGCACCTGGGTAATTGGGTGCTTGTGTGTTTAGAACTCCAGTGATTTGGAACGTGATAGTTGGGAGTTGTAGTTCGTTTCTGCCATGCTTGTATGCGGTTATGACCTTTTCTGTTCCACCATCTTAACTGCTCTGACACCATGAACCATCTGTGTTTTGCTCCCTCATTACTGAGCTTAAGCAAATGTGCTGACAGATTCATGACTCACCTCACCACTTTGTTCGTGGATAGCATGAGTAATAAGCTTAGCTACCTTCTAACACAAGGTCTAATCCCAAATCCCTCTCTAACCCTTGATCCAGGGCACTACTAGATTCACAGGACTTTCCACCACTTCTGTGGTTTATTCTCCTTGCCATTTGGTTACATACAGTAGTACAGACAAGAATTTTAAATTACTTTCACTCCTGCTACCCATTAATTATGTGCTATTAAACTTACAGAATTTTATAGAGTAAAATGCTCATTTATTCAAGCGGACTCTGAATCAAAAGGTCAGCTGTTAATGCACAATCCTGAGCATTTTATTCAGTTATTCTGCTTTTAGATAAGATGCCACTCCAGCTAAGTTAAATGTTATACATTTACATAAAAAGCCATGTTCAAAAAGGGTCAATAAACTCTTTTGTTATTTAAACAATTTTCCATCAATAAAGTAAAGTACCTCGCCTTATTTGTGGACCCCAAAATGACAATTCTAATGATTTTCAGATACAAGAGCAGCATTTACATTTAAAACTATTTACATGCTGAGTAAAAGACTATGCTTGGTTAATGATGAAATAAAAATAAAAAGAAATTAAAGAAGAACACAGTCTAAAGCAACAATTGAAGCCATATTAAGGTATCAGAAAATTATGCTCTTTATTTAAATTATCTTCAAATCTTTCCGGGGGGGGGGGAATCTTACCATCATTCTTTTTGACATATGGCCCACAAAGTTGTTTGCCATTTGCAAAGATTTGATGGTTTGCTACAATTACGAAACACAAAAGTATTTTAAAATATAACCATCGTCTGTATGTGTGTATTAAACACTGACAATGTGAAGTGGAAATACTTTATACTTCCCCTCAAAAAACAATGCATCATAGTGAATAGTGAACAGTATGTACAAACGGTTTAAGAAAAGAAAGAGATTTAGTGAGAGATTTTGTGGTACTCCTTTCCTGTACCCAACTTTTTAAATCTTTTTAATTTTTAAATCCCTGGAGAATGTTGTTATCTCATCTTTCGATTTTTCATCATTTAAGACTATATTGGGCTTCATTTTAGCCCAATTTCATTTTCAGGCAGGTTCGTCAATGTAAAAATACTGTACCTTCATTCGTCCCACAGTAGATACGTAGAACTTGAGAATAAGCAACCTGGTTCTATCTCAGTGAAATGCTTCACTGTGTGCTGTTGTAGGCTAAGAATCATATTACATGAGATGTTTTCTTTTCCTAGAAGGCATGAACTCCATCTCATCTGAATAAGCATGTTGAAGTAAGTGTAATTTTTCACTAATTTGCATTCCCCGAAGCTACCACCCTTGCAATAATTCCTGCCATTCCAACTGCCTCCCCAGCCCCGACTTGAAATCACTAAAATTAATTTTAAATTATACGGACACTATAAAGGTATTCCAGTAATGTTATGGGTCATGTATTGTGCAGAAGGTTAAAAAAAATTTATATTTTGATACCATTAATAAGTTGGACATCATGACATGTCATTGCTCACTATGGTCTCAATACTTCACTTATTGGACCACTTTGACATTAATGGTGCATAATCAAGGCTGATTTTTTTAAGTGAGTTTTATTGGTAAAGTTGTAATGTGGCTGACTGGACTATTAACAAGTAGATTTAGATGTTTTTTGTAAAGTAACAAGCACATAAAAAAAAATAATAATAATTTAAATATCAGACAAGCATCCCCATCCACTAGAAACTTTGATTCCCAGAACACAATGTGGCTTACAAACATGAACGCCATACAGTAATAGACTGTATAAGAACATCTCAAACTCTCCATGAAGTCACTCATAGATTTTTTTTAAAAAGCAGTTTTGTTCAACTGTGAGTTCTGGTCATTGCCACCTTGACAGGAGCTGACTCTGCCTAAACCCCAGTTAATCCATAAAGGAGCAAATGGGTGAAACAAACAGCACATGGCTTTTAGTTGTAACACAACTATTTACATCAGTTACCACAAGCTAGCCAGCTTAGCTTAGCTAAAATGCGAGGGTGGCTAATATAAATTTTTATGCCAGCATTACTTTGCATTTGATTTGCTTTCCTGTTTAATTTAAAATGTCAATCTGTCTTGTCCCAGCTAGCCAGCTAATTAGGTTTCTTAGTTAGCTAGTTAGTTTTTGTTAATTTATGTTGTACTGTATGTAGCACCTCGGTCCTGGAGGAACGTTGTTTCATTTCACTGTATACTAAACGTCTCGGGTTACTTTGCTGTAACCCTGTTCCCTGAAAAGGCGGGAACAAGATGCTGCGTGAAAACGCTATGG
>JAQMYJ010000004.1:6987011-6998336 GCA_030014305.1 Clarias laeviceps | reverse complement strand
AATTTGACCATTAATTTTGTGACATTATAGGGGAAGCTGAGCTTCCCTTGCAGTCTTAAAGAAATCGCCACTGCTACATATATAGCTCAGGAACATATATAGTGCTCAGGATTGTGCAGTACAGAATGACCAGGACTTTCAGCACAAAATAGGTAATATGATGAACTGAATTTTATTTCTTTTTAACAAATTATACAAACATGCCTGAGCAAAACAAAAAAAATGTATGGGGCACACAGGCAAAGAAATAGCACAGATACACATGATCACATGTTGTTTTTGGTTATTTTTGGTTGTTTTATATTTATGCATTTATGCCACAGTAACAGTAAAAAAAACTTTAGAATTATTTAGCATCTTTTTAGAGGCAAAAAATATAGTAGAAAAAAATGTAGGGTAAAAGTTCTAGCTAAAAGTTATAAATTATAAACCATGAACTACAATAAACGTACTTACGTAATACCCGTACATTCAAATCTCTCGCCATCTCCTAAAGAGGCACTCATGGGAGCATAAGAGGCGGTGTGAGACTGAATGCAGGTAGCTGTAAGTGTCCCAAGAAAGTTGCGTTTAAAAAAATTATTTTAAAAAATGCCACTCCGTCTGCTTGCCGCTTTCCATCTCTAGTAATGCAGGGAATTGAATGAGGAGTAAACCTCATCCATAATTCATTCTGTCACACACAATTATGCCACTGTAGTAATGTAATGAAATATGAATTGCTGAGGCATTCGTCGTAATAGAGGTTTAATAATTCAGGCATATAGAACTGAAAAGTGTTCTCCTTCTGTACTGAAAGCCGCTGATGGCACCGAACCTGCTTATTAAATCGAATAGATTCCTTTACTGACTGTGGAGAGCTTTCATAGCTTTGTAAGATTCCATCGTCTCAAGCTTTAACGTCTCTCATTTATCTGAAAATTTCCTCCCTGGCCTAGGTGTATATTTTTTTAGAGACCTTTAGACCTATTCAATTCATTGTCACGAAGCAGCTTTACAGAGATCTAATGTAGATTTTGATCGTTGATGAGCAATCTAGATGTGCGATTGAGACAACGTGAGGAAGAAACCCATCCTCTTCCGAAAGTAGGGATATAAATCATTACTTTTTGGAAATCATACATATAATGGTATAAAGTTAACAATCTTAAAATGACGTTATGGTCTTTATGATTACTTAGATATGAATTTGAGCAAAGATTGAGGACTAGTTTTGTGACAAGGGCTGATGCTTGATCTTGGAAGCTTGGGAAAGCTGTCAGCAGCTTGGCTACTCTTGAAGTGTGTGGCTTAGACACAGAAGCTGGAAAGCTCACTGTGAAGCAGTCTTTGCTTTACCATGTGTTGAAATTGAATAAAGAGGTCCACGACTACAGTAAGTGGTTTGATTTTAAAATCTATGATGTCCCATTCAGACCAATAGAGATGACAGCATCAGTCTGCATTCTCTCAATGCCTTTTGGGGTATTATGAATGCGCTAGCTTTTCATGAAATACATGCTTTGTGTTGTGTGATTTCCTTATTTGTCTTTGTAATTTAATTTTATTCTGTTTTATTTTTACAACCTCTTGTTGAGGGTCCACACTTTACTGCTCCAAAGATACACGCATATAGATTTAATTCTTATTGGTTTTGTATTGGAGTATAACCTTAAACAGTAAGGCTACGTTCTCATTACGAGACAACACATTGCTCAATTATGATTTTTCGATTAGATCAGATTTGTATGTCATGACAGTTCATATTCATAATTCCAAGTGACTTTTATCTGACTGTAATGTGGACGCGTCTGCACTCTGAAATGGCCCTCATCAGAACATTGATATTTTATTACTTGCACCATCTGGGTTAAAACACATCATGAGTTTGCGTGACCACTCGTTCAGTTCAAACAATGGATTCGAAAAAAAAAAAAGATGGATGGATTTTGCCCATGAGGACAGGCTATATTTGTTGAGGTCTAGAAGAAGGAAATAAGCCAGATGCCTGTTTTTTCCTAAACACCAACTTTATTCATTATGCTTTTGACATAAGTCTATTTATCATCATCTCCTAGGATGAGATTTAACTATTTGTCATGTGCTTTGTCATGTACCTTACAGGTGAAATTATTTCTTTGCACATACCCCAGTTGTGGGGGAAGCTGGGTTCAAACCACAGGGTCAGCACCGTGGAGCAGATGGCAACACCAGTGGCAAATTAGTGGTGCTGAGGCTTGAACCCCAACTTTCCAATCAGTAACCTAGAGTCTTAACCATTTGAGCCATCACTGCCCTACCTTGGGCTGGCACGCTTTGTTAAATCCTTCTACTCATTTTTTGTAGACTGACATACAGCACATTCAAAACACCTCACATGTATGGGAATGTTAAGATTTTTAAAATAAGAAATAAGAGAGGAGGCCAATGAGCATCAAAAATCAAGGGACCAAATACAACTTGTGGTAGACAAACAATCTGTGTTGCCAGATCTCTGATGCGCAGAGCACTGCACAGTGAGCATAAGTGCATGAGTCAGTAGAAAATGTCAGGTCTATCTGATCGAGAGTTGCTCTGATAAGGACAGAGTAGGTGCTATATTGGGGAGAGGAGTGAAGACACTGATGTTGGCAGAGGCTGAGGTGTACTGTCAGTTTGAGTTAGCACTCCGGTGTTACCCTTCCAATGCAATGAGTGGAAGTGGATAATTGGATTGCAATGACAAGAATCATTATTGTTTTGCCAGGAATAGTGCATAAAAAATCCCTAATCATAGCCTAATGTTTTCCAGTGGCTTGCACAAATGAGATACACAAACCACATGCAATAATTAGTCTCTGGCTGTTTGTATATTCTAATTTATTGATGAAGATCATACGAAGCAACACTGAGATTCTTTCTGACAGCTCTGTATGTAATAAAGTCTTAACGCCTTTGACTACAAAAGTCTTTTACACCTAAAGGAATCCTTGTAACATTTGGAAGGACCAGATACATATCTTTCTGTTTTTCTAGGAAGATTCATTACTACAGATATTTGCTAAAAACATATACAGTGTGTATGAGATCTCAAGTATTTTATCATGTTAGTTGCTGTCTGTATCTGGATATTTCTAAGCAAGGCATTTTGTGTTCCTGTATCTCTATAACATATACAAGGGGTGCTCAAGACAAACCGAGACTTTATTAATTGTGCAGAATAACAGAAATCAATTATGTAAGTAAAAAACCTTTATTTCTCTATATCATGCCCCATCTACAGTAATACATTATCCCATGGTTTTACTAGTACACCCTAGCCATGATCGAACTGCCTGTTTCACATCTAAAATGCTGGCCTCACAGGAACTCCTTTAATGGCCTAAAAATGTGTAAATGTTAGATCAAAGCCAGGACCGTGTTTTTTTATGTTTTTTACGTTTTATGCCTTCATTTATGAGTAATTTCATCACAAGTCCCGGTTTGACTTGAACACTACTCATAAATTGCTTTTCAGTGTTTCGTAAACTTTAAAGCAAATAATGTTGACATTAAGGCTAAAACGAACATCGTAAACCTTTTGGTTTCTTATTTTATCTTTAACTTACCCTGTGTAAAAATTAGTCCTGAGAGTTATTGTGGTTAAGTTTTGTTGGGGCAACTGGCCCTTGTGGTTGAAGGTGTTAAAGAGCATGAGAAAAATAAAAGATTTCTTCTGAGGTTAAAAACCCCTGAGGTTGCCAGCAAGGCATGAAGACTGTAATTGCTGCATGGCACTGTTATTAAAACCATGGGAGATTGTGAAATTAAATGCCATAACCCCTGATGGAGAAAGGACTTGGGAGAGAGATTTGGAAGGAAAATGGTGGGAGGTATGGGAATGGGCCCATTCCCATGGTGGTGATAGACAACAAAAAGTATTATGGAGCAACTTCCTGTCACTCTATTATTCAACATTACAAAAAAAAAGTGCATTACCTGTAGCGCACAACCAGCAAAGACATACCACTCTGTCAGCATTTTACACTTTACTTTGTCCAGTATCAAAGAGAGAAAGAGGTGAGAAGGAAATAAATAACAGTACCGGAGAATGGATATTCAGCCATTGGGATGGGAAAGAAAAAGGAAAACAATATGAGAGGCTGAGACATAAAATAAAGGAAAGGTCAGAGATTGTCTGAGCCTGGGAATATGTAGAGGAAAATTGGAAGGGAGGTTGTGGGACTCTTGGGAGCATGCTTTGATCATTAATCCTTCACTGCCTATTTTCTCCTGGACATTGTGAAATCATTTAGGGCTTGTTATTTCTATGAGTTTTACTTATGTCGTGAAAAGGGCATGATGCTTCATAGCGATTATGAAACCTTTCTGTCATTCCTAACATATAATCCCAGAAGGTCTGAACTGCTCATCTGGTATCTGGCCTGTGACATGCAATTCAGAAGTATTTATTCCTCCATGTCAGGAGCACGACAACTTGTGACACAGTCATGAAGTTACTGGTGAGAGAAATTATGTAGTCATGAAGGTTGTGTAAGAGCAGGAGGCTTTGACAATTTCTCTCCAAGAAAGCCACTCAGATTGTTTCTTGGCATCTTAAGACTTGCCTACTGCCACTGGCTGCTGGGAGGTCTCCTATTATGAGTCGAAAAGTCTGTAAATATGATCCGGAAAACAGAAACCTGATTTGACTTCACCTTGCACCTTTCCTTGCCTCGACTGCTGCAGCCTCTCGACTAGCTTCCTGCAATTATAGTAATGGACCACAGCAATGCCAGCACTGGTAACATTAAAAAGAGTAGCTGGGAAAGAAAAGGAGAGAAAAAAAAGGTTTCCCCAATTATTGTAAATGTTATCAAACAAATAAGATTAAAATTCCATTAATGGACAAACTGCCTTTTTCTTTAGATAAAAAAGTCCAGTCTGATGATTACTTAATAATGTCCCTTGCATACGAAGATTTGAGTTACGAAATTTCAAAGATACGAACATGCATCAAGTTCAATCGCAGGAGTTAGATCACATGTCTCGCATACATGGTCACATGCGTGCATTGTGCATCCTCTGCAAATGCGGTACAAGTCCAGGATGTCTGGAAGCAAGCGTAAAAGCAGCAGTGATGAAGCTGGTACTGCTAAGAAGCGGCAACCATCAACGATGAAGACAAAAGTGAAAATAGAGAGAGAATGGTGTGAGGTGAAAATATGGCAGACATTGCTTGTTCTTTAAACATGAGTCATTCGACCATCAGCAAAATTCCAAAGAACATTGTACTGTGATATACTGTGTATGGCCAATAGAACAAAGATAATGTTTGTTGGACTTGCAAACAAATTTGACTTATGAACAAGCTCTCAGAACAGATCTCATTCATTTGTAGGGGACTTACTGTACAGTACTAGCTCCATTTTTGTACACGAATGAGCTGACAGTCATACAGTTTTTGTTAACTCATAAAACACATAATTTGCAGGTCTTAGGCAAGCGAAATAAAGCCACATGTACCTGCTACCAGGACAAGTACCAGATATGTGTCTCAAGTCCGTTCATTAGTGAAAAAGAGACTTCTAGTAAATGCCTTAAATGTAAATGCAGACAAATAGAAATATGACTCCAGTATGCAGGTATCATGCTTACATGGTATGTAGAGATTGCTGCAGAACCCAGATGAACAGAAAAACAAAATGTAGTGGGCATGGAGTGAAAAGTTTACCAATTCAAGTTATTACAAATTTAAATGCGTTACAAATTCAGATGTTTATTTCCCTTCCAAGTTTTATAGCGCAGATGCCTGAGAAACACTTCAGCTCGGTTTGGTTTCATATGTTAGAGTTCGGATCATTCCACTTCTCTCATATTCTCAGACCCAAAGGACACACATGGGGCAGAGGCCAGATCTGTTTGAAGTGCAACCACTGTGAAGTGTGGAATCTTTGTGGCTTCTACTGAGCTGATAAATGATTAATGTCTGACTGGGTGTCTCAGCAAGCTCACATGACCATGGGATCTGCTGGAGTTTCAGATGATAATCAATGATAAAATACAGTGAATGCATGAATGTCTGAAATATAGATAACCCTCATGAAAAATGTATATTATATATTCCACAAGATATAAATATTCAAATTGATATATATAAAACTTATATTACTATGAACTCAGCTGTTTATCTAGACTTCATATGAGTCTTAACTGATGCACATACATAATTGATACACAGACGAAGTGTTATATGAACTTGATTTATAAATGAACATCCAAGCATTAATTTTCTAATTATAAAGATCTTTAGCAAAAAAGAAACAGGGAGCTGTGCAACAGATGGTATGGACTGAACAAAGCCTGATAAAAACATCATTAAGAGTGTGTGGGCTTTTACCTGCCGTGAGTCCTCCAAGAGACCTGGAACAACTTACTAGCTGATTTTCTTCTGAAATTGCAACAGGATTGGTACAAATAAGCTACTGCTTTACTCTATACTCTACTTTATAAAGGGGCATCTTAAACCGTTTGTAAAATAAATGTCACATTCTCCTACACTACAGAATTATGTATTTCATAGACAAACATTTAAACATGCACATTTAAAGGGAATTTTAACTGTATTAAGAGCCACAGAGATTTCTATTTCTGAATTCACATTTTTCACTGATGAAACACACTAGGTCCATTATTTATTGGCCTGCCTGTTTCGAAGTTATTGAGATTTAGACTAAACACATTCTATGAAAGTGACCAGGCAAATAATTATATGAAAATCACCTATATCATCAATTATAGGAATAACCCTCCCAACAATGTTTGACTAGTAACCTAGTAACCCAGTATAAGGATCTATCCAATGACAGAGACTTTAAAGCACTTTTGAAAGTCGCTTAGAATAAGAGCACATGTATAATAATTGAAAATAAATGAAGAGTTCCAAAAATAAATAAATAAATAAAAAATCATTCACTTCAGATTGAGAATTATGTCTTTAGAAAGGTAACATTTGATTCTTTGTTTATTATCATCACAAGCCTTTTTTTTAATACATTTTGCCTTACATGTTTAGAACACACTGGCAAAGTCTCCTATTCTTTATATCCCTGTCTACTCATTTAATGTTGTGTTTTTTTGTTTGTTTGTTTGTCTTTAATCATATCTACAGTATGTAAATAAAAAAGAGGTACATTGCTTTTTTAATGATATTTTACATTGGAGGACCCGAAATCAGTCTCAGAACATTTTTGTCTGTAACTGGCTGAACAGAATTTAATGAACCTCTGCCAGTCTTTCAGTATTTGCCTGAAGTTAAATCTACACCATACATTTAATCAAAATGTTGAGTATATATGAAGTTATGAGCAGTTTTGTGCCAGATTATAATCTGCAAGTTTTGACAGCGTACTGCGCTATACGTCAAAATTGGGTTTGATTACCGAACCGGGAGTGTATGTGACAATTTAGCGGAAATAAGGTGTAAGATACTTAACCTTAAAAAAATAAAAATAAAAATAAATATATATATATATATATATTAGGGCTGCACGATATATCGAAAAATTATCGTTATGGCGATAATGGTATACGCAATATCTGTATCGCAAAGAGTTGCGATAAATGAAATTTTATTTATGTGCCAAGCATTTGTGTGTTCAAATTTGATGGGCCCTTACTATCTTTATACCCGCTTATATCTTTATACTTATATCTTTATATTTATATCTCTCTAAAGTATTTTCTTATTTAATTTTTGTTTAATAATATTTATTTTTATTTAAAAAAACAAACAAACAAAAAAAGCAGGCAAGCCAAAGGAAATATTTTGTTTAAAAGATGATCTTGTTTTAAGACACTCTTGATGAGTGTATGGTTACACATAAATAAAAAGTAATGTTTGAAAGTAATTCATATTGTGTTGGCAGGTCTATGGTAACAGCAAACCAGAAATCAGAATATCTGCTGAGGGTTTTGAAGTCTAAATATTTGCAACTTCCTTGACATATAGTTTCTTTTTAGCCTGAATTAGATTTAATTACATCAGAAGAATATCTATTACTTGTTTATTTTAGTATGATCATTACATATATTAATGATTTTTAAAAAATTGCCAATAATAATAATAAAAAATGCATTTCTCTAGGTAAATGTTATATAGCAAGAAATATCGTTATCGCAATATTCAACAACAATATTTTCCTAATATACTAATATATACAGTACATCTTTGTATTAATAAGTTAGGCAGAGAGTTCTGACATACAGAAAGACATGTAGACATGTACGTGAAATTCAGCCTGAAATAATGATATCACTGATTACAGTAAATCAGATCAGCTTATTTTTACCTTTAACCTTTTAACTCTTTCTAAAAAATCTTTTTTTGCAACTTTGAACAGAACTTTGTTTCAAGCAGAACTGATATTTGAACACTCCCTGTGCTGCTCTGGAATGCCAGCATAACATTAATAAACCCACAAAAACACAAATGAAAAACACAAAGGTCATTTTGGTTCTTTACCTTGTGTATTGATAAGCTAGGCAGAAGCAATAGAGGCAAGGACAAAAGAAAAAAGTGCCTGAGGCACTATGAGGGAGAAACCTTACAAGCAACCATCCATGAAAAAGGAACCCATGCTCATCTAAGTGACCCCAATAGTGTAATTATAATTATTACACTTCTATAAAAGAAAAAAATGCAATTGTGTAACCAAAAAGTTCAGAAAATTCATTATTGTTTTAATATGAACTGATTCACTGATGGAGACTTGAGCTATCACAGCAGCTGTGATAATAAAAAAATATATATATAGACTACTGTAGTTTGATCACCAAATGCTTCATGTCTTTCATACTGTCCACCAACATAAATTGCACATTACAGGAACTCAGCCATACAGTCCTGACCTTGCTCCAAGCTTTTCCACATGTTTGGGCCATTAAAGGAGTTCCTGGAAGCCCAGTGTTTCAGACCGATCATGGCTCCGGTATACTGAGAAAACTTTCTACCTTGATGGTATCCAGGCATTAGTGAAACACTGGGATACGTGCATTAATGTAGCGGGGGATTATATAGAGAAATAAAGGTATTTTTACTCTGATAACTGTGAGATTCAGATATTCTGCACAATTAAAAGTCTCAGTTTGAGTTAAACACCCCTTGTCCTTTTTTTTCTTGGTGGAAAGATTTCTAAGCATGTCAGAGATTCATGTCTGAAACACAGGACAATTATGTGCAATTATGTACAGGTGTCAAAAAATGCTTAACTTAACTGAATTTAACTATGGTGTAACATACAGTATAATAAATTATTATTGAACACATTATCAAATGAAATACATGATATGATAACATGAGATGAGCAAAAAAGACATTTTATTCTAACTAAATAGGACAACAGTTGGGTTTAATGGTTCCTTCTGTTGAATTGGCCTACATTTATTCCCATCTGTTGCTGTGACTGGTTTTTCCATACAGCATTAAAAAACATGACAACAAATCTTAAAGAAACCCCTTCTTTGTTTCCTACAAAGAGAGTCATTTAAAGGATCCTTTAAAGTAACCACTTTTAATCTCAAGCAAACAAGTACTCTTGATTCGAAATCACAGATGTTGAACCTTGTTTTGTTTTTCTTTTTTTTTTTTTAATCCTCTCTTCTTAGTATGTTACATATTAGAAAGAATTTTATAAATATTAAGGACTCTAAAGCGAGCTGCTAAACCATTGCAATGTTCATCTTCACTTTCTAACACCAGTGTGTAAAAGCACTCATGGCTCAGAGCATCAGCTCCGCTTCGTCAGCCATGACCTTCTAGCGCTGGTGATAAACACTCTTGGATATTGCGTCAGTGCACCAGCTGGTCATCATAATACTCTTCTCAATATTCTCACTATTCTCAAATTTGATTGGGTCATGGTACCAGCTGGTCATACTAATGCCCTTCTCACTATTCTAATCTCTACAGCAGGGCTCCAAAAACTTTTCAGCTTGTAAAGTCAAAGATAACAATGAAAACAAAAATTATTTTCCCAGAGACAAAGCAAAGGTAACTTTAACATGTGTTGTTAGTATGTATTTAAAAAAAAAAATTGTAATTGATAGATCTGTGACATATTCTTGGTTTAAAGTTATTGATAAATAAATGATTCAATAATAATTTAAGCTTAAGTATTTTGGTGCTCAACCCACCTAGGAGATGGAATGTGAATAACTATAGTGATGTTTTGCTAATTGTTTTATAGTTGGTAAAATTTAGTTTAATGAATTTGCACATCAGTAACATCTGTTTTGTATATTTTATTAAAGCCAAGTACAGCATTTTATACTGAACCCAACCTCATGTTATTTTTGCTGGAAATACAGAATGAAGGGTTTAATTTCTTGGTGTGTGTGTGTGTGTAAAAGAGTGGTTTTGACTGTACATTGGTCAGAACTTCTTCAGAATTCTTTCAAAGATATCTTTGTGTTTCATACATTGGAGGACCAAAAGCCAGTCTTAGAAAAAATTCTATATGTCTGTATGTCTGTCCAGCCAAATTTGCCACAGCATCACGCAAAACTGTCTTGACGCAGGCGACAGGGTGTTATTGCACACAAGCTATTTTCCCTAGAGAGCAGGCAAGATTAATTGCATAGTTAAGAGTCAGATCACTTGACTGGGGATAATTAACCTTTAATATATTCATGCTAGAAAGAAAAAAAAAACAGAACTAGCTTTTTTTTTTTTTTTTTTAGAAAAGTATTTAAAAACACAAGATTGAAATATATTTCAATGGTTAATATAGCTGTTCCCGTTTTTTAATGAACTCATTATGTGTTTTGCAATATTTTATTTTTGGATGCTAGCAGCGCAGACCTTACAATATGCTTGCCCCTGACGACACTGTCTGTATTCTGCTATAAAAGGCTCTATCAAAGCCGAAGGGAATAATTTAAACCATTAAACTATTTACAGTAATAACAACTTATCAAACAGCTGACAGTCCTGATCGGAAATACGTTACAGAAATACACATAAGAAAACTTCTACGATCTGCCTGAGTGACTGTGTGTAGCTGATGCATTCCAACTCACACACACACTCACACACACACATACACACACACACAGCGGCTTTGTAAATGGTGCCGTCTTGACCATAACACATTTCTCCATCACTGTTATATCCGTCTTGAGATCGTGTTCTCAGCAGGAACTGGGTGGGTGGGCATCAACGGAGAATGCTCGCGTGGTGATGAATGGAGTGATTTCTCCAACCTCGTACCAAAATGGATGGTTTATAAAATGCATCTGAACAACCATGAATTCGTCTCGGGTTACTTTGCTGTAACCCTGTTCCCTGAAAAGGCGGGAACGAGATGCTGCGTGAAAACGCTATGGGAA
>JAQMYJ010000004.1:6949047-6960063 GCA_030014305.1 Clarias laeviceps | reverse complement strand
GCCCTTCCTGACACAACCCTCTGCATTTATCCAGACTTGGGACTGGCACAAGAAGACACTGGATTGCGCCCCCCCCCATGGTTACATTGACAGACTGTACCAAACCACGGTTGATTTATTTGCCAATAGCAGCATATGCTGGAGTGTTTTGTTTCCCTCATGCAACAGGAATTTAAATAATGACAGACACATCATACTTTTTGTCTGTTTAAAGCTACAGTACTGTGCAAAAGTCGAGTCACCCTGATTTCCTCTTATTTTTCTTTCAAAAAGCCAGTCTTTCTTGTATTTTGATGTAGTCTCATTGGAACATATAGTAGTATACTGCTGATGCTGAATGCTGAGTGGTTGGAACAGACGAAAGGGAGAATGAGGTTGCTGCTTACAGAAACATTTTTTTTATTTAAATCTTTAGGCACTTTGCAGCCTGTCACACATTTCTTTCATTTAATCTACAAAATGTAATTTAATATGAAGAAATAAAGGGTGGTCAAACCTATATGAAGAAATAAAGGGTGGTCAAAATTTTTTGCACAGTACTGTACATCTAATATTATAGATCCAAACGTTAGCTTATAATATTAATTACAATATACACACACACACACACACACATATATATATTCACTCTTGCTTTTTTTTTGGCAGACAAGCTGCAAAATACCTCTGTTATGATTTTTATTATTTTATTCCAGAATTATAACCTAAAATTACAGCTTCAGTTCTAAATATTATAAAGCACCAACTAACTAGTGGAGACTAAAAATGATAAGTAAAATTCTCTATACAGAATACTTGGTGATCTATTATGCAAAATCCATATTTAATCATTTTTAGACTTTCCGATGGACCTTCAGTGTGTGTGTGTGTGGCTGAGAACAAAATACTAAATGCAAGAAACATTTCCTGCTTTTTTTCCTTTTTCCATTTTTGTATTGGCTCAGGCTTAAACAAACCAATTAGATTTTCCACCAACTGTGACCTCATACAAGAAGCTCTGCAACAACATATAACCTTTCTGACTGTGCTATTATTTATTTAACAAAAAATAAGCCAAAGGAAAAAAAAATCAATACTACAGTATGTAGGCCCCAATTCATTTCAACTAAGCTTTAGATGTCAGACAGAGAACCTCACATTTGCCTCTAGTATACAGAGGAGTTCATGGTCAAATGAGCGACTGTAAGATGCCCAGGTCCTGTGGCTGCAAAACAAACCCATCCCATCAACACCATGCTTAACAGCTTTGGAAACCTCAGTTGTTCTACCATGTTCTTTTTAGACAGAAAAGGTGTTCTCCTGGCATCCCTTCCAACAAACCATACTTGTTCAGTCTTCTTTTAGTTGTACAGTCATGGACTTAAACATGCACAGTGAAGCCTGTGTGTCTGAAATGTAGCTCTTGTTTTTGTTTTTTCTCTCTGAGCATTGCATGGAGAATGTGCTGGGACGTCTACTCCTGGGAAGATTGGCAACTGTCTTGAATACTTGTGAATAATATTTCTCACTGTAGAATGTTGAACTTGTTTGTAAATTGTTTTATAACACTTTCCAGATTGATGTGCAGCAAAAATTGCTTCTTTACGACCATTGCTTATGTCTTTTCCTCTTGGCATCATGTTAACATACACATGAATGCTCCAAACCAGCAAAGCGTCAAAACTCCTGCTTTTATAGAGGTCTGCTCACATGCTGATGATTAGTTAACCCAGGGCAGATGATGAGCAGCACCTAGCTGCAACTTACCCTGTGAAAGCAGTAAGGGGGTACTCGGTATTGCCTGCATTTTTTTTTTGTTGTTGTTGTTTTTTGTTTCTTTTTTGTTTTTTATATTTTTCCTAAACAAACTATAGATTCACAATATACTGTATACCAATCATGCCCATTTCTATTCTAGGTTATAATATTATATCATGTGGAAAAATTCTACTACTGTATATTATGTTATCATTAACACTTACAATGCAGGTCAAGTTGTAATTAAACTTGAATTAATTTTATTTCAAAACAAAAGATTGAAATGATTAAAATTGTTGCCGTATAATAATTATACAAAACCAGTGCACATTTTTTGAATGGCAAAATAGCAAATAAAACTTTAATATGCCAGCACAGAATTAACAAACAACAGGGTACGATGTTTCCATACACATCAATTATTTAATCCATATAAAATAACTATAAAATGGCACTCTTTAATACTGCTCTGCTTAAACTTCTATGGGTTTTGCAAAAAATCCCATGATAAGTGGTACAAAAGTCTCTCTCACCAGGTCATGCAATGCTGTCAGTAGGCACAGCAGGAAAAATCAGGATGCATTTACGCCTGAGACATGCTTCTCATCAGGTTCTCTTAACTAATGATTATCAGCTGGGACTAAAGCCTTAAAATCAGTAAATTCTTTCTCCAAAAAAATAAGACAAGTGTTGTCAGGGAAAGTGAGAAAGTGGACTGAATAAATAAAAGTTGAAGTGGCTTCGGACATTTTAGGGCTGATGTCTAAGCATGTGTTTATATTCTTAAAGTTCACATCAATCTATTTGGCTGTTTTGACATTCACGCACGTTTCATACATTCTCTAGCATCACAAAAATATAAAGTACAAAAAATACTATTAGCAAAAGAAGAGCCATGAAAATAACACTAGTGAATCAATTATCTTATAAAAACATCAAGTGGATAGTATGCAAACATGGCGCAGGATTGGCAAAGAAAACTAAGCAATACTGTGATGTGAGGCCTCCTTGATTGCTCGTCAAATGGTGAGAGAAATTTGTGAAATGATTTGGCACTGTCAATGAGCGCTGTCTTTCCTCCAGAACAGACAGCCAAGTCTCTGTGATTAGAGAGAAGGGTTTATGGTAGGTCCATATTAAGGCACTGTAACATGGAAGGGGCTGCCGGGGACCATCTCATCACCCCATTTGACAATAAGGATGTAGTCTCCTTTCTCCTTAACTGTGTATGTCACATTGTACATCCTGTTGCCCATGTGCTTGACATAGACCTCTTCACACGGAGTCTTCGGCCCATGCACACCCACCATCAGCATGTTTGTCCCTGCAGAATGCAATCATACACATTACCACTGATACACATTTCCTCAGATAAAACCTTCTGAGATTAAAAGTCAGAATTCTGAGGGAAGAAAATGTTTCTGACATTTAAGTTTGAAGATTCAATCACATACATTATCAGACATAAAACGTTTTTCTGAGACTTTTTCTCAGAATTCTGAATTTATTTTCAGAATTTAAATTTCAGAATTCTGACTTTTAATCTCAAAAGGTTTTATCTCAGATTAAAGTCAGAATTCTCTGAAAAAAAGAACTTTGAAATTCTGAGAAAAAAAGTCAGAATTCTGACTTAAATCTTAGAATTCCCAAGGGTTTATATGGGATATATGTGAAGGGTTTATATGGGATACTAATCCTCTTGCATAGACCATGACCATTAATTGGGGTGTGCAAACTTTTGCTACACAAATTGTGTGCACCCAATATATTAAAACAGACTTTTACTACTGGGATTACAGTTGGTCATCTCACCAGCTTTACTGCAGTCCACAGTGAAGGTGTTCTTCTGTCCGATGAAGGCTTTTGAAAGACCAGACCCTCGTGACACCACTTTGCTGGCATCAGACGAAAATTTAGGCAAAGATGCAAAAGATCCGGCCATGGTTGAAGACTTAGTCACTGTCTCCACTAGCACAGATGAGGTCTCATGGAGACTGTGCCCTCCAGATAGACGTGGACCTGCACACACAAAGAAAGAGAAGGTTTTATATATATATATATATATATATATAAACTCTACTGCTTATAAATAACATTATATAGCCCTGTGACTCTACAGTGGCAAAAAAGTATGTGTACCTTTTTGGAATTTCATGGTTTTCTGCATTAATTTGTCCTAAAATGTGATCTGATCTTCCGATCACATTTTAGGACAAATTAATGCAGAAAACCATGAAATTCTAAAAGGTTCTCAAACTTTTCTTGCCATGGTATATCATCTACAAAATTAACTCACATAAACCTGTATACACTTAGCTAGCCAGCCTAGCTACCACACAGCACTGCACAAAAGTTACTCAACTCAGCTAAGCACTCTAAGCATTAGTCTAATAATAAGCCAGGTAACCAGCGCTTGGTTATAATTACACAAAGCTCCCAACTGTTATGCTTTGAGCATGAGACGCACGCAATCACTCACCTTCACATGCTCTCACGTCACATGTGCAATTTTTCACGCTTTCACATTTAAAACACTTGTCTGTGGAAGAAGCAAGTAAAAGCACTGAGCTCCAGCCTCTTTGGGATAAGTCAAATAGCTACATCGCTACACAGGAGTATTCCGGCCAGAAAACACCGGAACAATGCTCCACAATGCTTTTTTCTCTCCAAGTGAAAAGAAATAATATTTGTGTAATCCGTTTAATATAAACACAGTTGCAGCTGTGTGAAGGCATCAATCCAATGTCAAAGAAGGGATAATAATTCAAAAAGTCATAACAGTTCAGTAATAGAACAGACCAACAATCAAGGAAATTAGCATAATGCTAGCAAACCCAGCTATAAACCGGCTAACAATTAAATAGCACAGCTTAGGTACTTATAGTGGGTTTGCTAGCAAGCCACTATTTGGCTAACTATTGTATGTGGAGTTTATAACCATTACAAGATTTTCTAGCTAACCTTGAGGTAAGTATTAGCCCTCATGCTAAGAAGTTGGTGGCTAGCATGTTACAGGAAAAACAAGCTAAAAGGTATTGACCGTTTTAGCTGTAATCATATATTTCTGTTGACTGTCTGCTATAATTTCCCTCATCTCCTGTGATAAATCTTAAAAAAGACAAACGTGATTCACATTTTTTTGCACAAAGCATGAACATATTATTATTATTATTATTATTATTGTCATTATTTTTATTATTATATGTTATGAGTTTGCAATATGCTTCACTAAATCCTGACAAAAACCTTAACTCAAGATTGGCTCATTCAGTCACACACACACACACACACACACACACACACACACACATCAGTATTGTACACTTCAGTGTGACTAGAGTACAATAGGAACTGACAAGACCACAAGCACCAGGAACAATTCAAGAGGCACCTCTGTGTACCACATCCCACCCAGCTATCCAATAAAATAACTAATTTTCTTTACTAAAACAGAGGACACAGGTTTTAAAATATATCTTAGTATTATGCAACAACACAATGTCTTACCAGAGACTTTAGCTTTGAAAGGGCTGCCAACAATATGCTGTGGTCCTCCATATTTGATGCAGATGAGGTAGCTGCCTGGGGCCATAGGTGTGTACGTGACTTTGTAACCCTCTGGACACTCTTGGCAGTCCATCTTCACCTTGGAGGGTCCATCGATGGTAACAGAGAGAGCTCCGGTTCCAGCGTTGACTGTGTTTACAATGAACTCAGAGGGCACACCTTGGAGAAACGGAAAAAGAAAGGATAAAACCTGTTCAGTGCTTTAGAGTAGAGACCCTACAGTATTTCTCAGCCTCCTATTGACCCCATCCATCCATACACAATCTATTTTTTTCCTATCATAAAGCAAAACAAGTTCTAACATCTTAAAATAGCCAACGCTTGTATATTTTACAGTAAGTCTCCTACATACATGTACAAACATTCAAGTTACAGTATAAACTTTCAAAGATATGAACATGCAGTCCCGCACGGAAGTTCACATGTCTGGGATTGCATTGTCACGTCTGGAAGCAAGCGTAAAAAACAGCAGCGATGAAGGGATCAAGGTAAAAAGATGGCAGAATTGCTCATATGTACAGGAACCGTTCAACAAGAATCGTTCAACTATTGGCACAAGTCTAAAGAACAAGAACAAGATCAGTATAGTTTTTTAGTATTGTTCAGTATATTGTGCATAGCCAATTGTGTTGGTATCCTAGTACCTCGACAATGTTTGTTGGACTTACGAACAAATAGGACTTACAAATGAGCTCTCAGAATGGAACTTTTTCATATGTAGGGGACCTACTGTATATATTATAAATCCCAATACAGATACTATACCAGAGCAGTAGTGTAGATCAGTATAACATTGGTGGTGCTGACCACCCTGAAGTTGGTTATTTTCCAATAACTACACATCCTGAAGTGTTTTATTCCTCCCGCAGAACAATGTATCATAATTTTTATCAGCTCATAGTTACGTGAATTGTTGTGGAACGTCCCGGAACTAATGAGTTCCTGTTCCCACTTATGATGTAGCAGTTAGAGAGATTAATTTCCTCACCAGATGTGCATTTCTCACTCTACTGAAGTTAGTCAGACAAAAAAATGCAGCTTGCCATGTTACAGAGAAAGTGTTCATTGTCTTTCCTGTACTGAAAAACCCATTGGCTGTTACACAGCACTGACACCTGACCCTCTTGTACATAAATAGTTCCCTATTTATCTTACCCCCATTTATCTTACAACTGCAACTTTGAAATGTAACATGCTATGATGAAAGTGAGAAACCTTTAAACTGTTTTGAACATAGATTATTTTACCACGTTAGAGTTTTCTTACACTGTGTGAACTGTCCCATGCCTCTATCTCTTACCTCTCTATTTGTTCTCTGTCATGCACTTATAAAACACCTTCCTCATTGCGCTTTCTCTTTCCATACATGGCATACTGTATATTGTCAGAGCTGGCCGGTAAGCAGATTAAGGTGTTTTGAACATTTCAAGCAATTCTTCCCTGAATTTATAATGAACAAGTTGGAATTTGCTGCCAATAGGATGCCTGAGAGTCTGGGCCTCCGGGTGTGGCATGGGGCCCTCACATGAGATGTTGCTGCATAGCTCATACACACTTGTACGTATGCATGTGAAACCCGGTATACATTTAGAGCTCATTTAGCTGAACTTTTACATTGCACGTCATAAGATCTACTCAACATGAAGTCAGTTATTTTGTGTCGTTTGTCAAAATGCACCTGAAGGAATTATATTGAGTGACATCCCATTGAGTGGTATCATAGTGTGATGCATTTTTTCAGCATCTGGGGCTTTTTTGGAGATCTAAACATAAAATTCCCCCTTTTCTAAAATGATGCCATAATGATATTGGTACTGTATGTCCCCTTTAAATGCATGTGCCCACTGTCTTTCTGGTGTCCCGGGTGGCGATGGCACAAGGTGATTGGGCCCGCTCATCGTTGATTGCAACTATATTTCTTTATTGTTCTTATTCTTAAGGTATGCAAAATTTTGCACTCAACTTTATTTTAATGCGCTGACTGTTGAGTGGGTGAGGTCAGTTAGTTACCTGTGGATCCTCCCTCCAGGCCTGGGCCAAAAGCTGACACCATCCCTGGGTCTCCGACCTGACCTGGTTCTCCCACACGGATCTTAAAGGGACTCCCAGGAATGTGGCTCCCATTAAAGCGTACGTCGATGGAATGGACACCGTTCTCACGTGGGATGAAGCGAATCGCATGTTTATCTGCAGAGAGAAGACTTTAAAAGTTTAAAACATCTCTATTGACTAAAATAAACATCTGTCCTAATGTGATTTATACATATATATGTGTGGTTTGTTTGCGTGTGTGCACGCACAAATTACCGTTGTCTAGTTCTGTGATGTAGCACTCCTCCACTGCACCGGAGGGTGTGTGAACCTTGGCATCAATCATACCCCTTGCTCCGTTCAGCTGCACTGCAAAGGAAGCTTCCTGGTTCACTTTCAGACCCGTTTCCTGTGCAAGAGGCAACGAAAAGAATGGTGTAAAAACGTTTTATTGCTGTGTAAATAAGGAGCACAAGCATTTCTTTTTCATTTATGACTGATATGGTGTCTCTGTTGCAGTTAAGATAAAGATAAATATGCTGTTTTTATTCGTTTAAATTGTTACTGTTAGAGAAGTGGCTACATGAATGGAACAGGCTGTCAGATACCAACCTTGAAATTAATCTTCCCTACCATGCATGACCCCAAGTCTAACCTCAAATAATCTCTCAAAGGTTTATACAATTCAAGTCATCAATCATATGTGTGTAAGAGGGAAAGAAAAAGAGAGAGAGAGAAAGAGAGAGAGAGAGAAACACACCTGCAAGCTAGTAACCGTAAGTCTGCGTGCATCATCAGACAATGTTGCTATGGGCACGATGAATGGACTGTCTGGGATGTGCTCATCATTGAATTTGATTGACACCTCATAGTCACCTGTCGATCATCAAAATAAAGCCTCATGAACAACTTCAAAAACACATTGGGTCAATATGGAGCTATCAATCATAACAAGACAATACTACAATGTATTTCATTTAAGGATCGAATAATACATATTGTAAACATACTGTATGATCTTATTGTATTAGATAAGGCTTACCAGGCTCTTGGACCACATAAGCCACTCCACATGATCCGTCCTTCCTGTCCTCGAACGAGATTTCAGCTTTACTGGGTCCCTCAACGGCGATAGACAAACCACCTGCACCTGCCTCCCGCGTCCAGATGCTGAACTCCGCTACAAGGCAGAAGCAACCAGACTCAGATAAGAAAAAAACCAGTCTCTCGTTGATATGACTTCCGATGTTTATTTTGCTTTTAATCCAGTCACCATCAAGGCAACTGCAACATACCTGGCACTCCTGCTACTCCTCGGTCAAGACCGGTACCACCTGCGCGCACTTTATGGGCTCCTCCTTCTCCAAGTGGCCCCACAGTGAACTGGAAGGGACTCCCGGGAACATGCTGGCCCCGGTATTTTACGTTGACTGTGTGAGGGCCCATCTCCTGGGGTACAAAGCGTACACTGTAGGTGCTGTCTTCACCCTCAATGATCTCAGCATCGCCTGTTTTTCCACTGGGACTTGTCACCTGTGCTGTCATCTCCTGAGTACCAGTCTCACCTGAGAGAAGGAGGAGGAAAAATAAATGAAACAACAGGGAAATGTATACAGAGTTACAGGAGTGTAGTTGAAAGGAATTTATCTGAACTGAAGCAGAAATCTCACATATTGATAGGATTGCAACAGAAATAGATTTTCAGGGAAATAAACCCAAGTTCACACTAATGTCAGAGCAGCTGAGAGTCCCCTCACACACACACAGACACACACACACCCTCAGATTGACGGGATTGGACGCCACTGAAGGGCCCCATGAATCCTCCGAACACGTCCCTGAAGGGATCTCCCCCAAGCTGAGTACTCTCCTCCACACGCACTTCGCGCTTGGTTTCGCCTGCCCGCGTCTTGCTGATCTCTGTGCGCTCGGTGCGTGTATATGTGTGGCTGCTGCGTGTGAAAGTGCGCGTTTGCCTTTCTTGAGCTGACACCATCTGAAACCAGTTCCCTGCAGGGCACGCAGGTCCAGAGAGATGAAGGAAAAGACAGAGCAACAGAGAAGGAGGAAAGAAAAAGCGGTAAAACAGAGGAAATCAGGACAGCAAAAAAAAAAATCCTGCATGCTGTGTCTCATTTTGTTCAAAATGCTATTTTTTTTTTATTCATGCTAGCGCTGTTTGAATCAATAAGCAAGTGAAAAAGTTGGAACAAAGCACAGGTGGCATGACAGATGGAATAAGGTGCCGAAAGGAAAAAAAAAGTCCTCCAAAGTTGTTTTTCCCCTCCATTAGGCTCTTTATACTGCCTAAAGGGCTCGGCTGAGCTGTAAAATCTCCTTACCTGGGATTTTTAGATTGAGATCGCAAGTGCTTCCTACAGTAGCTATAGAGGGAGCCTGCCTCCTCCTCGTGATGCTCTCCTTCATTCTGCCCTCCCCCAGCACCTTTACAGTGAATGGACTTCCTGCAGAGAGGTATACAAAACAGAAACATCACAAATAACCCCAAACTCTTTAACTTCTACTTATGTCCTAAATGTGGGACCAATACACAGGGATTAAAAAGCTTCAGTGCAACAATATGTCTTATTTCTGTTTTAAATGCAGGACAATTTGCTAAGACCTCACACCTTCGGTGAGGTACTGTACATTAACTTCATTAAAACCAGTTGTGCAATGTGTTTAACTTTAACTGTGTGTGCACTTTTTTATACATTGTGGCAACATGGATTTCTTTAAATGTCAACTGCATTCACCTCCGACAACAAAAAATTCTTTAAAAGCAATCCCCTCTACATTGTTTTCTATTAAAATAGATCAATGCAACAATGCACTAAATTTGTTCTGTATGTCACTAAGGAAAAACAATAATGTGTTTATACTGTATACTTTGTGTGTATGAAGTGTTAAAACACAAAAAATACTGAAATGTATTTATTGTTATTATAACGAATATGTGCCATGTTCTGTACCTGGCACATGCTGGTCCGCAAACTTGATATTGATGATGTAGGTGCCCGGCTCTGTCGGGCAGTAGGTCACTTTGCATGTGCCATCCTCTATGTCCTCACAGTTAATGTCCACTTTGCTGGGACCTTCGATGGAAAGACCCAGCCCACCATAACCTATCAGAGTTTGGAAAGATATTCATCATTATCATCACTCTTACAATTAAACAATTAAGAGACATGCTCAGATAATATACAGTATGTGTGTTAGGATTATTATTCACAGACGTCAAAGCTGCAGTTTGTTGTCCCACAAGGTCCAGGTTTAAGCCCACTAATGTTCTTAATTGATCTTCATCCCCTTGGGTATAATGTAGGCTTTCCCCTCTATACTGATGATATAACTGTAATTATGTGTTCAGGATAAAATGGAAGACTGTTTTGGAATAAATATATGTTATTAAATATTAATAAATATACCACTGTTAGTTTAATCCAGTGGTTCTCAAACATTTTCTGTCATTCCCCACTTAAGGGGGTGGGAGAATTTTCAAGCCCCACTTATCAACAAAATAATAACGAAATCGGCCAAGTTTACTGTTTATTGAAATATCAATTTCTAAACCAAAAAGATAAAATAACACCAAGTTAAAAACATAAAATACACATGCAATTGTTATAAAAGGCTTACGTTGTCACTTATCTTTGCATAATTGACCCCATGTTTATTAGC
>JAQMYJ010000004.1:6923494-6945328 GCA_030014305.1 Clarias laeviceps | reverse complement strand
CTGACATTGTCAATTTTTGTTATTTGGGGCTATCCCTGTTATTGTCTAAATTTTTGGGGTAATAAATATTAAACTAACGAAAATGGTGTATCTTCTCATACATTATTAGTAATATCAAAGGGAACTTTTACTTATTTCATTCAAATTCAGAGCAAATAAGAAAAGCACTCATGTAAATAACAATATCCCTAACTTATTGTGAGTTTTATATATATATATATATTATACACTGTAAATAAAACAGCTCCATGTTATACAAATAACTCCAGAATTATTGGCACCCCTCAATCATGCACAAAAAGTATTGAAAATACTCCTCTAATTAAAATAATTGTCATAACTGTTTTTTTTTGGTTTACATTTTAGCATTTTATCGACATGTGATGCAGTGGCTAGCTTTTTGGTTCTGGGTGTGTGTTACTCTTTGTTCCCTCTGTGCCCGTGGGTTTTTTCCAAGTCCTCAGGTTTCCTCCCATAAAACAAAAATAATAATAATATGTCTAATATAAATTAGAGGAACAAAATACAATTTATTCTATGTGTTGTTCAGTTATTACTGTATATCGCTCACTTTCATGAAGGGTGCCAAAAATTCTAAAGCTGATAACAGCATATTGTCTGGTAATAATTTCCAGCAGCTGACTTTATATTTTATACAAATGTGCTCAGATCAAACCTGTGATTTCTCCTTTCTGCACAGTGAAGGGGATGACCAAACTAAAGGGACGAAGCATTGGCTCCATGCCATTAATGGCTGTCACTGGTTCCTCAGTGGCCTGGAACAGAACCAGATTTGCGTAAGCACCACTGAATAGTTAGAAGTACAGAGTATAAATCCAGCTGAGAGGATCCTACTCAATAGAAACAGGCAAGCCATGCACAAAAGAAGAATACAGGTCAAGGAGGTTTCAGTTGAAAAGTTGACTTGGGTAGTTGAACTGTAGTTGAAATGTTGCAGCTGAAATGAGATTGTAGAGAAGATGGATGAAGAGAATGGCTGAGAGGTTAAAAACGAGTGAATGAATGGGATGGAGATTGTATAAGGGGAGTTGTGGAGAGGGCTTAAATGTGTACCCAGTGAGGGGAGTAGCCCTGGTAAGGCGAGTAGGGCTGCTGTAACTGCACTTTATCGCACGGCTCTTCTATTATAGGAACGGTATCACACGCCTGGAGATGGAGGAAGTCACATGGTTAGTTGGCTGAAACCACACTCATGCTTTAAATCTGTCACTGCTTCTAGGTAATCAACATATTCCTTCTAGGCAAGTGAGCTTCTGAAGTTACAGTTGTCTCCTCTGAATATTGTAATTTTAGATTTATACCACAACGCTGTTCTCAGTTCTGATTGGTTGAAATGTGCTGATCATAAAAACAGCTCTGACATTATATCTGCCTGCAAGAGTTATAATCTTATCATACTGTTAGCATTGGCAAATTGCTGTGTACATGTTAAGTGAAGCTCTTTGCTGTTGTAGGATAATAATCAACTTCAGGGAAATGTTCCAACTGTTCACTTAACCTGTTAACATCCTCACTAAGAACCAAATAATGGATCTGCATGTATGCCATAAGTAATAATAATAATAATCTTTTATTTTTTAAAACAGACCCGTTCCAATCAGCCTCTTACAAATGTTTGAGATGTCACTTTATGGTATACGTAGGTATCAATATATTGGCAAATACCAAAAGAAATCACAAATAAGTCAATAAGTGTGTGTGGTGGTGCAACAGAATAAATAATGTTGGGCAATAGATCTACTTTATGTCTAATGGCATGATATGAAGCATTTAAAAATACACAGCCACATCTGGTGGATATTTTTAGCATAGTGTACCTCGACCGAGTGGTGGAGATGGGTCAATCTGGTTGAAAACATTCTACACATTATAAAATCATAGCTTAGAGTAAATAGTGTTTGTGTATTAAAAGTATGAATGTGTGTTAAACCAATTATAAATAAGCCAATAAAATGTGTAACATTCAAATGGTTAAATATCAGCAATATTGATCGAGACAAGTCCAATATTAAATTTTTTAAATATATTTTTAATATTTTTCCCCAATTTAGTCGTGTCCAATTCCCTCCCGTCACTAGGGGGGGCTCCCACATTAAGGCTACTTACTACCATTCAGCCAGGAGGGCCGAGGGCTGTCACGTGTTTCCTCCGAACCACGTGACACCAGCCGACCTCTTTTTTTGAACTGCGCGCTCACGCACCGTTGGGGGCGGCGTAACACACTCGGAGGACAGTGCTATCCGCTCCCTCCACGTGCACGAGCTCACAGCCGTGATTCATGTGGGAGCACGATGTACCTCTCATCCCTGGCCATTGAGAGAGCTCGGCCAATTTAGCTCTCTCGAGACCTCCGGCTGTGAGAGGTTACAGCATCACCCGGGAACTGAACCAGCGATCTCCGGATGATAGGGCGAGCACTTTACCACTGCGCCACTCGGAGACTCCAAGTCCAATATTTTATTCCAAATCAGCATGTCCTGTTTGAATCTTTACAAGAGAAAAAAAACTCCAGAACTAGCTGGTCTACCATTCTGACTCATAATGCAAAGCATGCTCACCACCACATGGAAGGGGCTGTTGGGGATGTGCTCTCCTCCAAAGCGAATAGTGATGATGTATTTCCCTGGCTCTGGAGCCGTGTAATAGATATCGAAAGTTCCATCTGAGTTCTCAACCACATCCACATCTAGTTCAGCTCCATCAGGGGTGGAAACTTTGCATGTGACTTTTCCCTTCCCAGCAGCCTTTGCATCCACAGTGATAACAGTTTCCTCGCCAATCTGAATGGTGGGTCCGAGTCCCGAGCCTGGTCGGAATTTAATTTACAATTACGGTTAAAATTACAAGGCTAAATTTTGTGTTCGAAAATTGTACTATATAATTTGACGCATAATATGGAATGTATGGTTCAACATTTAGCATTGAAATACATACCCAGGCCGTGTCCTCCAATGGAGACTGCAAGCAAACATTATGATACAATTAGTATACACAAGATATGTTAGATCGAAATATTTTACTTATTTCATTGTCCTGATTGAAGTCATTATGTAAAGTCCATTTGATGAGCTTACCTGTGACCAAACACTTGCTGGCGTCTCCAGTGGGCAGCGCATGGATGCGGTATGGAGAGAAGGGAATCTCATCTCCTCCATATTTGATGGTGATGGTGTAGCGGCCTGTCATATCTGGCACATAGGACACTGTGTATGTTCCGTCTCTGTTATCCCTGATGTTCGCTTTCTTTGGCTTTCCTTCTGGATCCTATTTGAAATAAATTCAGTTTAACAAGCAAGTGTGATGGTCTCATGTGTGTATCATCTCATAATTACAAGAATCTACCATACAGCTGATATAACATCTCCCAACTTAAGAAAACAAATTGGATTTTGTATAAAATGTGTTAACTATATTTTAGGGAGCAAAGCTTTTATTTAGTTATGTTATGGAAACCACATTGAATAATTAGATCAAACTCAATGGAGTGTGAGTCCACAGAGACCAGCAGAGATAGAATATTACAAAAATCAAAGATTTTCCTAAATTAAACTACGTATTTTCTGTGCATTTCACAGTGCTGGTAAATAGTAGAGCTGCAAAGATGTGCATCATATAAACCACTGTATAAGACAAAATATTCATTCACTGCTGCTGATAGACCTATATGGTCTGCTTAGAGATAAAGAGGTGACTAATAAGGTGATGAACGCCTCGGACTAGAAGACTCATGAGACGAACCGTTCAATTCTGTTTCCTGTGTGATGCACTGCATAGCGTCTATAAGAGACAAGTGACAAAAGAACGAACGATTCGGACCAGGATATAAGAGATGAGCTGCTCATTCTGTTTATCATAATATGTGATTTGCTACATTGGGATATTTTCATTACTGGAACTATAGCCAAAAATATACAGACTAAAATGATTCAAATTTCACATCACTAGAGCTAACCATGCTGGTTGGAAGCTGTCGCTGATGGTGGAGAGCCCTAAAAAGATGGGTGGGAATTGGATACGATTAACATAATGAAAAAAAAGCATTAAAAAAAGGTAATTCCACTTTGTGTTTCACTTCTTGCTTAATTCATCCTTGCAAGATTTATCAAATACAGAGCAGACTAATATTGTTTGTTCCTAAATGAATGTTTTCAGTTACTGTAGCCGAACCACTGATGTTCTATTTTTAAATTTAAATTAAGAAAATATGTAGAATTAAGAGATTGACTATGAGATGAGAATGTTACACTAGATAAAAGCTAGCACTCTTTTGACAAGCTGTATGTTCCACAAATACTTTATACAATATGATACTCCAGAAGGCTGTTTTATACTATTAGAGGTAAAAGTATAAGGATCTAGGACACTAAAGCAAGAGGCTATGGTGGCTCAAAAAGCAGGGAAACGAGGGGAAAGGGAGGGAAGGAGGAAGGGAGGAGAGACGTCAGACATGGTGAATGGAACGGAAAAAGGAAAGGGCCACATGGAGGCCTTACACAGCCTTTCTTAAGAATATAGAAGGGAATGGTGCCCTTTACAATATGCCTGTCCCACACCCTCCTTCCCCAGTCCTCCACATACATAGAGGCCTCGCGCCTGCACCCATCCGGATCCTGTAGGTGGGGTCAAAGGTCAAGATGTGGAGCAGGTTTAATACATTCTAGTCTAAAATAAAGTGTGTCCAAACCCGAAGAATAAATCATGTGACTCACCAGGATCTGAACAGTAAGGAGTCCTTCACCAGCGTCACGCGCATCAATGGTGAATTCTACGGGAAGGCTGGCAGGGACACCGGCTGCATTAAGACCAGGTCCACTGGCACGCACCTTACTGGCATCATGAGCAGGCAGGGCTTTAACCTTAAAGGGACTAGTTAAAAAAAAAAAATAGAAATGGGGTTCACGAGGAAACTGAACATTCAGGTAATGATGCAATTATAACGAGTAGAGTGTGACTATAATATTAACTTACCTCCGAGGAACTTCTTGGTCAGCGTATTTGACATAAACTGTGTAAGGACCGTCCTTGGAGGGTGTGTAAATCACAGTGTGAGTACCATCACCATTGTCTGTAATGTTAACTGGCTCCGTTGCTCCTGCAGGGGTGAGGTTTTGGAATGATTAGATCAATTATAGAAAAAGCAATTGTTAAATAACGCTTCAAGTTAACTTCAAAATTACTGGCACCCTTCACGGGTACAAAACTTATAACAAATGCAATGTTACATTTTATGTATAATAATGACATTTACATAATAATTTTTTTTTAAATGTTATGGTAACCTTTTTAGCTGTAATTAAAAAAATTTTTAGTTTTTTTTTTCCCCGAGCAGATGCTTAAGTGTTAGCAGACAACAATTCAACAATTAAATTCAAGTCAGCAATTAACAGCACCAATCAGTTAAATATAGCTTCCTACTGGAACCCTACTGAGGTTCTTATAATGTGTAAGAAGAATTGTTTATACTGTAGTTTAGTGGAATTTGAACCATCTTCCATGCAAAAGAAAAAGAAGAAGACTATTTGACTGTTTGACTGTTACAACAGATTTTTGTTAGTCACAGATAGCAACACTAGTTTTTGCTCCTTTTTTATTTTAGCTCCTTTTGTTTTTATTTGGAAGTCTATTTAAGGAAATTAACTTGTTGAATAATTTAGATTTTTTGATTTAGAAACCTCTGCAGAAGGGTGCCAATACTTCTAGAGGTTTATTACACTCTGTGTAACTAATGTCATAGTGTTAATTGATGAGGCTAAATGTGTATTTTTGGGTGCAGTAAGCTTTTACCAGTTGGGCTGTAAAGTAGCACCTCCAGTGGGGCCAGACCAGCGTTGCTGCAGTCCACGGTGAAGGTCTGTGGAACATGAGCTCGTACTCCATTGCCCAGGCCCGGGCCAGAACATCTCACCTTACTGGGATCCACAAGCTCTCGAACTGGAACTCTGAATGGACTGCCTGCATTGTAGAAACATTTTACATGTCCTTGAACACAATTCTAAATACTAATTACCTCAAAAGTAAAAAGTGTATTACATCCTCACTAGTGTATTACATCAAGCACATAAGAAACTCTTGGAGACTGATTCCTATCAGACATCCTGTTAGGTTAAGTGAAATATCCCACCTGGGATTGGAAGACCTCCGAATGTAATGTTAACATCATACTCTCCAGGGGTGAAGGGAATGTACTCCACACTACAACTGCCATCTTTATTATCCTTACAGGACATCTTCGCCTCAGATGGGCCCTCAATGGCTAAGCCGAGTCCACCTGTACCAGCACCCCTGTAAGAATAAACAAACCGATACGTACAACTTGATCCCTGGTTGTTGTTGAGTAACATGTCTTTTAATAAAAACTGAATAATAAGTGTAAATAAAAGATGTACCTGGTCTCCACGGTGAAGCGGTTGGATTTGTTGACTAGTCCCTCTTCTAGACCCGGTCCATATGCCCGCACACGGCTCGGGTCACATCCTTCTGTTACTGACACTCTGAATGGGCTTTTAGGAACCGGCACATCATCATACAACACCTCAATCAGGTGCACACCTGTATATATGGACAGGGATACAAGGTCCACAATGTTAGGTTGGTGTGATTGATGATTATTTCCATCTATAATAAGGAACTTAACCACTGCATCACTTCATGAGCTTCCCTTCTTACCACTGCATCTCTAAATACTACAGTATATACATTACTACCATCTCATGTTTACTTTCATGTTTACACACAATAATTATTTTATTAAATCATAATAATGATTTTAGAAAAATGAGCATTGAACTTTTTTTAAATTTAATATTTTTACCTCTGATGTCTAGTGATAGATTATAGTGATAGTTTTATAAATGCACCTAAATAGCAAAAATGCTAAGCAGTCCTCATTACAATTACATAAGATTATACTGTACCAGTACTGTGAAGCTGCAGTAGGTATGGGCATACTGGTCAGTACTGGCCTTACGCACTTAAAGCAGTATGAAATATAAATACACTGTCCAGCCAAAAATAAGTTGCACACTCATTGATCATTTTATTTATTTACTTTAGTTCTGATTACTGTCATTCAGTACATTGAGGTCATCAGCTGACTTCATTTTATTGCCACATAATGTTGTTGAGCCTAGACCTGACCATCTGAAGCAACCTCAGATTATAGTGTAACACTTGCTCCAGAGGCTTGTCCAGTGGGCACTATGCATGAGGGTGCATCGCTTCATGAGCTTCCCTTCTTACCCTGACACACCCAACACTTTGGTATAGAGTGAATCTTGACATATCAGACCACATGACCGTTTTCTATTTTTCCAAAGTCCTTTCTTTATGCTTCAAATTTAAATGCTTTTTTTTACTAGTCTCATTAACAAGTGTTTTTCTAATGGCCACCATCCATCCACCTAAGAACCTCTGTAGTCCAAATAGGGATCGTGGAGGCCAATGCTTTATTCCCATTTTACAATTGTGGTAGGACCTCCAGTTTTTACCATGCACTTTACCTAAGCATTTAAGAGATCTTCACTTATGATTTTTTTTTTCTAACTAAATTTCTTCCATGAAGTTGACAGTTCCGAACAGTCCTTACATCTTTTATTAATGTGTTGGACAGTAACCCAATTACAGTAATTTCAAATTTCCTTTATTTGTTTTCAGTACTTGGATAGTCTAGGATAAAGACCATTAATTTGACACTTCTGAAGTGTTTTTTTTTTTTTTTTTTTTTTTTGTCCAGACAGTGTATAAATGTAAAATTTTTATTTTTTGTAATTAGAGGTTAAACTGTGTTACTTGTCATATCAGTAAAGGTTAGACCAGCCCGACTGCTTTAAAACCACAGCAGTGTATTTTATTAAATAGTGACAGAAAAGCTTAAGGAATATAATTATAATAAAGCAAAGAAGCAGTTTGTAAAATCTGGTCTTAATTCATTACTTCCTACACACAGGATGACACTCGCATAGGTTAGTCCTCATAGGCTGAAACCCTGATTGTCAAAAAAAAACCTGAAATTCAATTCACTCAGATTGTCCTATGTTGGGACATTTTGGTCTAAAATGATCTTAAAGCAGAAGACAAAACTGTTGTACATCATACCATCCTCATATGCAGAGTACTCTACTCTGTAGGTTCCATCCCCTTTATCAGTGATGTACGTATCTGTGTTGGTGCCTGAAGGGTTAACAATGCAGGCTTTCACATGGTTTCCTCCGGTCAGATTGTGAGAACGGCTGTCCACAATAAAGTGTGTAGTAACTTCTCTAAGGGCTCCTGTAAAGTCAGGCAAACACCAAAAAATAATTCAGACTTCAACATACAACCACAACACAAACATGCGGATCAGCAATTGAATGCTAGGGTTTAATCCCTTTTGTATAAGAGTCAGACAAATTGTACAATTAAACCAATGCTTCTTCACATTCTTTAGGTAGAATCTTGGAAAATTAAAGTAATCCATCTTAGATTCCACTGGAGATCACATGTTGATTATAGAAATTAATATGCCAGTCGTTTCGATTGGATTTTTTTCCTTTAAACTTGAACAACCATTTCAGAAATTATTAGTTAATATTACAAATGGCTGCTTTTCATGTAAACTTTTTTTTTTTTACTTATCTCTGCTTTTTTATATAAATAGATTGTGTAAATGTAATGTAAAAATAATAGTTTACAGATGAATTGCATTTACATTAAAATCGAAGGCTTTTGCTAGATAAAGTACAAATGTACATGTAAATAAGTTTCCTGTGGGCTGAGAATGTGTACCTCTGGGTTCAACTCCTGGTCCGTAGACTTTGATCCCACTGGTGTCGATAGCAGGATCCACCTGGACACGGGCAGGAAAGTTTGGCACGGCGTGTCCGCCATAGTTAATGGTGATGGTGTACATGCCATGGAATGGGGGCACATATGTGATGGAGTATGTGCCATCACTGTTGTTCTGGATGTGCACTTGAGCCTGGGCTCCCGAGTCTGAGATGATCTCAATAGTGAGATCAGCATCACCTGCTTTGGAACAGTCCACTGTAAAGGACGCAGCCTCGCCCACTTTGCCTCTCTCTAAGCCTGGCCCGCTGACCGTCACCTTGCTCGGGTCGAATACAGACTGCACCATGGCTTTGAAGGGTGAGCCGGGGACGTGCTGTTCAGCAAACAAGATGTTGATAGAGTACTCGCCTGGCTCAGTGGGCAAGTATGATACGGAGCAGGAGCCATCTCCATTGTCCTGGCACTCAATCTTGGCCTCGCAGGGACCCTCTACTGTCAGGCCTAGTCCACCTGTACCGGCACCTTTGGTGTCAATCGCAAATGGAGCTGGTTTACCCACAACTCCTCCTCTTAAGCCTGGACCATAGGCTCGAACCTTAAGTAAAATGAAATGAAATTAAGCATAGTAATAATAAGATGATAAACTGGTAAAAGGCACACCAATCTTTTAAGAACACCAGTCAGGATATGTTACAGAACATCCTGGCTTCAATAGAGATTGAGCGCAAATTTTGAGCACAAAACAGATACAGACAGTGATATGTTGTTAAACCCCTAATATATACATGACTGTAGTATGTCAGATCTACTTTGCTCTTTTTTCCCTATAGGAAGTAAAAAAAATGCAAGCTTAACTGACACCCTTAAACTAATCCCCAATGGCCAAACACACTCTGTTTCACCTCTTCTTCGACAAATTAATAACACCCTGAACATCTTCTTGTCATTTCCTCTAGCAGTTAAATATTCTGCCATGTCATATTAGATTTCCATGTCTAATTATTTGAATATTATCAAATGGAACATGTGGCTCACATACACATATGCAGGACACCAATGACGTCACTGGCGAGGTAATCTTATGCTCAGTTAATTAAGGGAACAGTGAAGTCACATACACACACACGCACGCACACACGTGTCATGAGAAGGTTAATGAGAAGAAGCAGACAGAGGAATGTTCTGCAGGAATGCTGATGGATGCATGACATCAATTACTATTGATGAATACCCTTCATTAATGTTTAATTACCGAGCCTTACAGGCTCCTGGGAGGCTGAAATCAATTAGTTACATCTTATGGGATGGTCACTGTTGCTGTATGAGCCTCAAAACATTTCTCATTTCTAAAAAAAAAACAAATGAGCAGCTTGCATTTATGCAATAACATTGATGAATGAAACAAACACAGACCTTTCATAAGTGCAAAGATCTGCATGGCGTCTGCAGGACTTAATTTCAATACGCAGTAAGCTCGATTGTATTGGTCACTGACTCTCTTGATTGCTCAGTCAGTGTGTGCTGCACAGTTTCATTTCTCGGCTCACACATTCTTTCTCACAAAGAAAGGCTTGTCCAACTTAAGCCAACTTTTAATGGGTTTCAGATCTTAAATCCAAGAAAATGCAGTCAAATGATTCGTGACTGGCTCAAGTAAAAGCACACAGTGTGATTCCCCTCAGGGTAATGGCTTTTTAGCAGACCACCATATAATTAAATTACCTTGTATCAAACAGAGAGACCCCAATAAACCTGATGCAGATTGCAGTTGTATAGGATGTAGTGCACAAAGACGAATAGAGGAGGAATAAATAAACTGGTGAATGAGTGGATAGATGGTATGGAAATAAAAAGATAAGTATATGGATGAATGGGTGGATAGACATGTGGATGAGTTAAAGTAGAAATGTTTGCAAAAAGGTATTTGGATATGCATTTAGATGGATGGATAAGCAGGTACAGTACCTGTCAAAAGTTTGGACACAAGTTTGGATTTATTTTTTACATTCTAAAACAATACAGCAACAACAACAGTCAGTTATTATTTTAAGACACAAAGGCCTGGAATATTTTTTTTGCAAGAACAGTAGTGTCAAGTACAATTGCAAAAAAACATCAAGCACCATGATGAAACTGGATCTCATAAAATCCATCACAGGAAAGCAAGACCAAAACTCTAATCAAACCTCTGCTGCAGAGAAGTTGTTCATTTAGAGTTACCAGCCACAGAAATCACCAATTAACAAACAGCACCTCAGATTAGAGCCATTATCAAGACTTTACTGAGCTTAAGTAGCAGACACATCTCAATATCAACTGTTCAAATGAGATAACTGCATGTCTTGGATACCTTCAGCATTGTTTTACAATGTAGAAAGAAATAAAAATCAGGAAGGACCATGAAATTAGAAGGTGTGTCCAAACTTTTGACTGGTATTGTATTGTGATGGATGGGTGGATGGATAGATGGATGGATGGATGGATAGATGGATGGATGGATAAATAAATGGATAGATGGATGGGTTGTGGTGGGAATATGGGTCAAAATATTTTTGGATGGATGGATGTATGAAAGGATGGATGGGTTGTGGTGGGATGTTTGGATGGATGGATGGATGGATGGATATATATATAGATGGATGAATAGAGGATTGAGTTGGTAAGTTGTATGGATGGATGGATGGATGGATGGATGGATGGAAGAATAGATGCATGAGAATATGGATGGATGCACAGATGGATATCTATAGATATATGAATAGAGTTGATATGTTGTATGTATGTATGGATGGATGGAAGAATAGATGCATGGAAATATGGATGGATGGATGGATGGATGGATATGTTGTTAGGTGGCCGGTTGGATGAAGGGACAGAACTTTATTATCCACTATAACACTTACTTTAGAGGGATCAGGAGGCATCACCCCTTCTACAGTAAAAGGGCTTCCTGGAACAGGGTTCTCATCATAAGTGATGTCCACTTTGTAGGGTCCCTCCTCTGGGGGAATGTACTTCACAGAGTGCACATCATTAGTAGTTCCAGATTCTACCTTGCATGGGATTGGTCGTCGAGAGGGTGAGAGGATTTTCACATCCACTTTGCCCTGGCCGCCGGCTCCACGTGTGTTAACGGAGAACTCCTGATCTTTCCCAACATCCACTTCTACACAACACAAAGAGGAGAATCATGGGAGAGTCTCAGTCGTCAATGTGCACATTTTTAAACCGAAACACATAAAGAAAAGCACAGCATAATTATCAGAAGGAATGTCTGCAGACGTACTGGTGTTGAGTCCTTGGACTTTGACCTTGCTGAGGTCCAGTGGAGGAGCGACGTTAATAACGAAGGGGCTTTTGGGGATGGGGTCACCTCCATGGCACACAGAAATACTCATGTTACCCTACAAAACGATAACAGGATTATTCTACCATAAGTAAATGATTGTGTTTCAGTTGGATACATTAATTTTACATCGGTAGTATATAATATCATATTAGTTACATTTTGAAAATAAAGTGATGTTAGAATGGAAATAGACAGCAATGTGGAAGTTTTTTAAGTTATTCAGATGAAATATGGATTTGGGTTGTTGTAAGGAACATCTTATCGTATATTTTAAAATTAACTTTATATTTAACATTAACTTTACTTACGTAACACATATTTCTAAATGGAATATCATTGTCACAATAGTGAAAACCCTATGAAATGTAGACGGTTTAATGTCTATCAAACCACTATTATTACTGGGCAGCAATTAAATATCAGATGTCAAAGAGTCGTAGAGTGATTTAATGTGTCATGACAAATCTGCTCAGATCTGACTCAGTCATCAAGTGGTAATTAACACTTTGTCAAGTCAATTACCACACAGTTCTTTTATAGCCGTGAGACCTTGAATTTATTATCCCATTGAAACAAAAGGTCGTGTGTGGGATTTGATATCCCTTAGCAAACTTCCTTCCTCCAACTATTTCTAACACATCCATATAAAATGTACTAGGAGTTCAAGGCCTATAGTGTGTAAATGTTGAAGAAAAATGCTGCACTGACACCATACATCATGGATATATCATGCAGATGACAACATAATTAGTGTGTTTGGTTTCCTCATTGTAAGTCATAAAATGTACATCTTTAAATATTCAGCTTTCGATCTACAGTATTTATTAATATAGGCATAATATTCTATACATCAGTTCAATAGATAGAATTTAGATCAAACCTATAATGTATTAATCACAAACACAATAGTGAAACTGATCAATCTTTTGGGATTTTAATATACAGTGTTGGACAAAAGTATTGGGACAAAAGTGAACACCAAGGTTGTAATGAAAGAAAAATAAAATATTTTAAATAATGACAATCAAGATAAGAATAATTTGTCCAATCCAATGAAATTGCTATACAACAATCAATATTTTGTAATAATAAAAGTTCTTTATTCCTCAAAACCTGCTGGATCTGGCTGAGCATAAAGTGGGCGAAAAAAGTACTCTGATGTCACTCGCTCAATCCATGCCTGCTTGATTGCTACCTGAAGATCATGTACAGAAGACAGTTTCTTCACTGCTACTCCCTTCTTCACTATTATCCAACAGTTTTCTATTGGGTTTAGGTCTAGAGATGACCCACATCATGGCTCCAGAAGCTGAACACCATTGTTACATAGCCATCTTTTCACTAGTTTTTCAGTTAACTAGCACAACTCTTCAGCTAGATTGGTTAGAGCCTATTAGTGAAATCACCTGTTTTGTGCACAACTACATATAATTCATAGCATATGTTGTCTTAATACTTCAGACCACCACTGTATGCACCTCTGAAAATTTGAGAAAGGTTACTCCCACACCATTTACTGTGTTAGTGTAGTGTAAATCCTGATGCTGATTCATCATTTTTATAAGAACAATGTGCTAAGATGGCGAATGCTCCCTGGATGGTTTACAGCTGTTATACCAGTTGTTATACCAAGTCATAATAGCAACCCACTTGTTTAGTGGACAATGTACATACACATAAATGCATATACAGAGTTATGTGTCTTATGGAGTGTCAATCTTTGTCATTTTAAGAAAATATATATTTTTTAAAAAGTCCTCTTATTGTAAAATATTCCACTTCAGGATGGTATTATTACATTACATCCTGTTTGTGCTTCATTCCTTACCCAGTGTAATCTAGTTTAAGAAATACAATTTGTTAAAGTTCTATCTTTTTAATAAAAAAGCAGACCACATCTGATCTTCCTCCTACCTGCTGTAGTGCAGTGTAGCGGACTGTAAAGGAGTAGTCGTGGTTATCGATGATCTCGAAGTCACTGACAGTGTCTCCTTTAAGCGCTCCAGTAAAGTGCACCTCTGGTGTGGCCTTGCCGGCTCCTTTAGTGTAGATCGTGAAGTGTGTCGGCTTGCCCACTTCCACACCTGCACCCCATTAACACAACATTATTGGATTTTTATCAATCATTATTGCCTGTTCTGACAGGCTTCCTTATACAGAGATGCAGAACCGTACCAGTCTTGGAGAGTCCTGGACCCTCGGCTCTCACTTTATTAGCATCATGAGAGGGGTCCACTTTAATACGGAAGGGGCTGATGGGTATCTCCTAGAGTTGACAGAAAAAATATTGTTCACATCATTCTAAAATGAGGACAGAGTCATAGTTTGGAAGAAAAAAAAATTTATATAATAAATATGCTAATGATACCTGATCAGCAAACAGCACCATGATGGTGTATCGCCCAGGGCCTGGTGGTGTGTACTTGACAGTAAAAGTGTCGTTGTCATTTTTGATAATGTCAAAATCGATGTCAGCCTCGGCAGGGCCTACCACTCCAGGAGCGCACTTAATTCCAATACTTACATCTCCTATGCAACGGAATATGAAGATGACAATTTTATACAGTTTTTATAAACATTAAAATGCACTGTATTACCAACAAAAATAACATTACTGGATAAATCAATATCAGTGGCTTTATGTGGCATTCTGGAAGAAACTTTATACATAATGTAATAAGAAAATGTTTTAATGAGATCCAGGGTTCTAAGGTTAACGTCGCACAGGGCCAACGTGTCGTAGCTGTGCTTTGTTGTCATCTGTGCTTTGTTTTCAGACTGATACAGAGAGGGAGAAAATGGATCTTTAACCTCTCTAATGAGACTTTCTTTTGCTTTACACACGCACACACAAGTGTTTTAGAAGAAACAGTACACGCGCGCTGTACACACACGCATACAAACACAAAATAAAATATGTTTTACACACACACACACGTGGTCACAGTGTTATAGTAAACAGTACATTTACATTTATTTAATTGTGATTACCCACAATTCCGCAGCGCAAGAGAGGGAAAGAAACATTGGCTTAGTTGTGATCACGTGACACTCGGCGCATGCATGCTACATGATACTCTGTACGTAAACCAAGACTTGCTCGATTATCAAGTCAAAATTTATTAAAATTGTTTGCTTGTCTTGCGGAACACTCACAAACCGCCTTACTCGATATCCGAGGTTCCACTGTATTTGATTTTCATCCATAGTTTCAAAATTTGTTTGGCTGATACAATACGAGTCAAACGTTTGGAAACCCCTTCTAATTTAATATTCTCGTGATTTATGTTCTACATTTTAGAGCAAAACTGGAGTAACAACAACAGTGAATTATTATTTTAAGACACGAAGGTCAGTTGTTCTTGAAAGAACAGTATTGTTAAGAGCATTTGCATCAACTCTTCAAAGGAGATTATTGCATATTTTGGATTGTTTTACAATGTAGAAAGAAATAAAAATCCATTGATTTAGAAGTAGTGTCCAAACTTTTGAGTGGTTCTGTACTGTATGTTGTATAGATGGAAGGAGAGTTGATTCGCTCCGTAAAGTCTTCTTCAAGTCAGTCAGTTTAAAGACATTATTCCTCATGCTCCCAGAACAATTTAAATTTAAATAACCTGGTCATTTAGTACTTTCAGGTCATCAGCTGACTTCATATTTTTGATACATAATGTTGCTAGGCCTAGACCTGACCAACTGAAGCAACCCCAGATCATAACACTGTCTCCAGAGGTTTCTACTGTGGTCACTAAACAGGATGGTTGCTTCATGCGCTTTCCTCTGCAAATTTTAGTGAAAGTAACTTATACTCATCTTTTTTTGTACCAAGGCTAAATAATGCACTGCTGATATTATCGGTTAAAATTTAGTTAAAAAGAAGCACTAAAGATGAGAGCAGGAGTAGAAGTAAGATGCACAGACTGACCTTGGCCAGCTTCACTGCAATCCACAGTGAAATAAGTGGGTTCATTGGCTTTCAGGCCACTTTTCTCTACACCTGGTCCATACACCTTCACGTTCTCAGGGTGACTTCCTTCTCCGATGTTCACCTGAATTTCAGTCAAGACAAGAGGGCATACCTAACGTCAAACCTCTGAGTATGGGTACTGCATCCCCAGTTGGTTTTATGCATTTTGTCTTTTGGAGTAGTTTTGATTAATTTTCTTGAAACCTGTCCATTTAGGCCCCTAGTGGTGCGAAGGCTGACATCTACAGTATGATCATTGTGTAAAAATAGCTTTTGTTGAACGAAAATAGCAGCGACATCAACAATAATACATTCATTTTGCATGCAAAGTTTAAGGATTCTTTGCTACTGTGTTTAAAGCGCTTGATAACTGAGCAGATGTGTCTCCTCAAGACTCATTTCCTGGACAGCCTCCTGGATCTCCTGATGTAACATGATCATTAGTATACTGGACATTTTGTACTGTATATCATGTATTAGACAGAAGTGAGCTCTTACCCTGAATGGACTGTTGGGTACATTGACCTCGCCCCAGGTGATGATGATGGTGTGTTTGAGCGGTTTTGTAGGAATATAAATGCAAAAGAAAGTACCATCACCATTGTCTGTAATTTGAATGTCAATTGGGTAACCATCAGAGTCCTGAAAAAAAAAAAAGCAACACAAAAGGCAATTTGTGAAAATAAAATTGCTTTTATCACATCACATTATGTCCTATTACAAAATGACAGGCCACATGAAGAAAATGGCTTGTAAAATACACATTTATACACACATTTATATGTATATAAATAGTAATATGCTGCAGGTAGATACCTGAGCATAGATCTTCAGCTGACCCCTTCCTGCTCCTCGAGCATCTATAGTAAAGTCTGCTGGTTTGTTTACGATGCAGCCAGTGGGCTCCAAACCGGGACCATAACATTTCACCTGCATGAAGGAAAAACCCATCAGTACGGCCATTAAAATATTTCCAAGCATCATTTGACATTGTGGTTATTATTCTGGTTGTATTTCGACCTTCTCTGGGAAAACATCATTTGCTGCAGAAAGGATGTGTGCCATGAAGGGGCTGTCCTTAATGTCCTCATCATCACAGATGACATGGACAGCATAGTCACCAGGCTCTGTGGGCCAGTAGAGAACATCACAGGAGCCATCACCCTTATCATCACACTCGATCTTTGCCTGAGATGGTCCTTCAATGGAAAATCCTACACAAACAAACACAAGCTTAAACTTTTATCCTGTTACTATCACACCATAGAAATTGAGTCCAAGGCATCGGAGCCCTCTCGATGTGTCAGAGGAATAAAGAAAAAAGAAAAACATAACAAGCCTTACCCAGAGTTCCCACCTCCGTCCCGATCGCCTCCACAATAAAGTCAGCTGATTTGCCCACCATGCCTGTCTCCAGGCCTGGACCCCATGCTCTCACCTTCTGAGGTCCTGCATCCTCACTGATCAACACCTCAAATGGACTACACACGTGCACACACACACACGCACACACACACACAACATCCAGACACCATTTCAAATGATCTCTGAACTGTTCCAACCATTTCAATCTCTTATTAATGAGAATTATTTTCCCAGGCTTTTTATTAAAGCAGTTGGCTTTTCACCTAGGATAACATATGTCTGATATCTGTTGACAATAATTTGTAAAGATTTTGGCCTGCATACTGTTCTGACCTTCGTGGGATGGCATGTCCTCCCCAGGTGATGATCACAGTGTATTTTCCAGGGAAAATCGGGTAGTAGTTACACTCATACACCCCATCGCCAAGATCACACACCTTCACAGGTTCATCTCCACCCTCTTAACATTAAAGCAAAGATCATTTTAATATTGTGACAGTTATAGTATATATATATATATATATATATATAAAACTTAAAAACACTGATATATGAAGTTTTATGATGATTCATCATCTTCAGAATTCACTTACTTGGGTTTTTGATGATGACCCGCAGGTCTCCGCTACCTGCCCCTCTTGTGTAAACTTTAAAATCAGCCACCTCCTTCACCCGCACACCCTTGGGCTGTAGACCTCGTCCGATGGCCCGACAAGCATTCGGGTTGCTCGCTGATGAGTGAGAAAGGAGGTTAGTCTTGTACACAAAATAAACAAAGAGAAACATTTAGGCAGTCTCACATACTCTACACACACTTAACACAGAGCTGCTAAGATGTAGTGTTAGTTTGGATGAGAAAGTCATTGCATATGGGAGTAAAGTATGGGTGGTTATATGAAAAATGAATAGCTCAAGCACATAGAGTTGGCATGTATTTGTTAAGTTGAATTATTTGAATTTCAATAAATAATCAAATGCTATAGAAAGTCAGGTCTAACATATCCACGTAATAGTATAAACAGGCTCAGGGTCTAAAAAAGAGATGAATTACTGCAATAAAATACAGTTGTATATGATTACAAGGTAAGAATGCTTTTACGGCTAACGTTAACATGCTAGCTAACAATAGCAAACCTTACAGAAAATCAGAAAAACAGAAAAAGTCATAAATCTAAATATAAAAGTTTATATATTTTTTAATGGTAAACCTAGAAAGCTAGGTAACATATTGATATGGGGAGAATCATGGGGAGAACATGAATACTCTGATTCCGAGGTGGAAATTGAACCAGGGCCCTGGAAGCACACCGTGACACTGCTAACCACTACGCTGCCACATAATGATATAAATGCTCGTAATCGTCACTGTCAGTGTTATATTAACTAACAGTAGCTAATCATTCATGGTCAGTCATTAAATTTTACTACCTGGTTAATCCCGTGGGCCATATGGTTAAGCATTCGTAAAGTTTACTGCTAAAGCTAGTCACGCTAGCAGGAGTCCAGCTAGCCAAAGAGATACATTAACTTCCAATGAGATCATAAGAATAGTTTGAGATATATTTTTGTTTGTTTGTTTGTTTTAAAACTGACAGGATTCCTGACAAAATCTGTCATAATAAATTTTTTATTGCTAAAGCTAGCCAAACGAATATGAGCTAACCTGACAGGATTTTACGAATGTCATTTAGCAGGTTAACTAACAAGTCAACTTTACTTCTAAATATTAGTCAAGCTAATATGAACTAAACTGACAAGAACTGTAACAGGAATTTTAAGTCATGTCAATTTATATGATTATTCATCATTACTTAAGCTAGCTAAATGGACATCACATGCTATCTTGGCAGGCTATGACATGGGATTAAAAAAAAACTGAAAGCAAACATATGTCCCACTTTAAGACTATGTCAGTCCATAGTCTACTAACAGACTGCTGTCAAAACTGGGTTATTAGAAATGGCAGGCCAATTTTCCGAATGAGTTACTGAATGAAAATTACATTGACTTCTTTTAGGTCTGGGTTGCTTTTTTTGAAAGCAAGATCAGACCTTACAGAGCAGTAACAGCACTAAGACAGTAATTTAGCCACATCATAAAGGGGCTCACAATGACAGTCATTTTCGAAAAAAAAAAGAAAAGAACTGAAACCCAGTTGTAATTCTAGCCTTATATCTAGTCAAATGAAAAAAAAAAGACAGATTAAAAATAAAATAAAATGCATATACTGCCTTATTAGAAAAGAATATTATTAGAAAACCGCTCATTTGCACATGAATAAAGTTGAATTATCCATGTTGTGTTAGACGGAGTTAATCAGAACAAATAATCTGATTATAATGATTATGAAAGCCACAAAGAACACAGATTATTATGAGTATGATGATGATGAGACAGAGATTAGGATGATCATGACAATGATGATGATGATGATTATGATGATGATTTACTAGACGGTCACTTTGACAAGAGCCTTCTGATGCCAGATCAGTGTTTTGACAATACATCAATTACATGCATAATATTTTTCCACTGGTCAGTTAAGGTTATTAGAAATTAATTTAAGAGACTGAGTGGAGTAATTAATTAAATCATGTTATGGTAGGTTAATTTTGTAATTATTTCATTAGCATGTAATAGAGAATAAAAATATCAAATCCAGCCCAACTGCAAAGGCCATGCAGTTGAAAATGGTTGAGCATGTGTAAAGGTGATCGTCCAGCTTTCTTTCTGCAGGATTGAGATGAGACCTGAAGCAAATCGAGCATTTGTCTGTTTCTAATCTCTCACACACTGTTCTGCATACATTCCAATCGCTCCCTGCTGCAAGCTGAATGTAAAGTCTTGATGTTGCAGATGGTCAAGCACTGGAACATGCCAAAAAGCCAGGGGAAAGAGGGTTGGGGTGTCGAAATAGACACACCAGAGGGATTGAAAGGGAAAACAGGGACAGGGAGAGATTGACATGATCAGGGAGGGAAAAGAAAAGACAGAAAGGGTCAGGAATGACTAGGGAGGAACAAAGAGGAACAGGGGATGGAGGGAAGCGAAGCGACCAAGTTTGCGCAGGCATGTGCCGCACCCCAGCGGGCCGTACTGACTTGCTCGCCTGGGTTTGGGCGGCGTTGGGGGGGGCACTTTCTTGGACTTTTCGGAGGGCGGCGTGCGAATAGACTGAGGGATTATCTGAACCGGGGAACCGGCCGGCACGCTGCTCAGAGGAGCTAGAATGACACACAGGCGAAAGAGAACACAGCAACACTTTCAGAACATGTGAGTATGAGTGTGTGCATGTGTGTGTACCGAACCCCCGGAGCAGAGAACACAAGATAACCTCCAGTGATACCCAAAAAACACGTTCCAGCCTGGACACTCACACAGCATCACACAGTCAGCAAACACACTTTTCAAGAAATTGTGCACAGTCATCATTAGGTCCCTTTCTGAAAAAAACATCCGTCATCCAAACCACATTACGGACTTCAGGTATTTATGCAAATAACAACGATGCACTTGACAAGAAGGGACGAGGATGGTATGAAGTGAATTATGTCTTTTTATTGCAAGCACAGATTTGGGAGCACACATCTGACACTGCAATTAAAATGCAAATTTGCGATTCGAAAACAAATTAACTTAAAATAAACAAAATATATATTAGTTGCAATGTTTTTTATCACAAATTTAATCAGGTATTTGTAAATCATTAACCTTCGCCTGCAAGTTACGTTGAATGTAAAAGGTGGTGGATGAGAGGTTAGCTTCACGGAGTTGAGACTTAGCATAACCTACATATATACTGTAGGCTACAATTCATCGATGATGGTGAAGAGTGCTTGTATGTCCCTCTATTTTATTGGAATGATTTGTAATGTAGTATAGCACGAATATTAATAGTTTTGTTAGCTAGTTAATTTTAGCCGGCATGGTGGCGCAATGGTTAGCACTGTGGCCTTGCACCTCCAGGAGTATCTGAAGTGTGTGTGTCCTGCAATGCATGGGTTCCCTTTCCAGGGTGTATCACGCCTCATGCCATAAGTCTACTGGTAGGCCCCGGCAACTCTGTACACAGGATAAGCGGTATAGAAGATGGATGAATGAATGAATGTATAAATGAATAAATATAGCCAATGTCAATAGGTTAGGCTAAGTATTAACTTCATGAAGCTAACCTCTCAATCATCAGCATAGACGCTGCCCAAAGCATTGAACGTAACTTGCGAGCAAAGGTTTCTGATTTGCAAACATCTAATTAAATTCCTATCAAATTCCTATAAAATTAATAACATTACGCCTCCGAGTGGCGCAGTGGTAAAGCGCTCGCCCTATCATCCGGAGATCGCTGGTTCGAACCCCGGGTGATGCT
>JAQMYJ010000004.1:6909371-6923394 GCA_030014305.1 Clarias laeviceps | reverse complement strand
CACAGCCGGAGGCACAGAGAGAGCTGATTGGCCGAGCTCTCTCAGGGGGGAGGGATGAGAGGTACTTGCGCTCCCACGTTAATCACGGCTCTACAGCCAATCAGGGGCGTCTGTGAGCTCGCGCACGCGTGCGTGAGCAAGCACTTCGAAAAGATGCGGTCGGCTGACGTCACGCGGTTCGGAGGAAACACAGAATAGTCTTCGCCGTCCCGACTGAGTGGTAGTGGTAGCCTTAATGTGGGAGCCCCCTAGCGACGGGGAGGAATTGGACACCACTAATATTTGGGAGAAAATTGGAAAAACCCCAAAAAATATAAATAAATAAATAAATAAATAATAACATTACAACTCATTTTTCTTTTTTATTTTCAGTTCAAATTTTTCACTTGCAAACTTGATTTTTGCTTGCCATATAAGTCGAATGCTCTCAAATCTGTTTTAAGTGCTTACGTTAAAATACACAGAATTCTCTTTATACAAAAGACAGAGATTAACAGGTACAGTGCATGTGTGTATAAGGTCTAGATTGAATTAAATTATTAAATTTAATAAAAACAGAAAGTTGATGAAAGTAATTACAGTCATTAATTGGTCAGGATTAGATAAATCATATAGCAGGCATGAAGGCTTGTCAAATCTCACCTTCTGAGATGTGTACAGTAAAAGGGCTTCTGGGAATTTGCTGGCCAGCGAATGTTACATAGATAACATGGGGTCCTTCCAGTACAGGACAGTATGTACAGCGGAAATTACTGTCCCCTCTGTTCTCTAGTATGATTTCTACCGTGTCCCGGCGACCCTGTGAATCCACGATGATTACACCCACGTCACCCGCGCCCGCACCTGAGAGGACACATACTCATGTAAAACAACAAGTACAATATTAGGATTATGGTAATGCATCAAACTACCCCGGATTACTCCACGCTTTGTTGAATGTGTTCTGTTGAAACTTATTGACATGTCTACCTGCAGTATAGATGTCAAAGTAAGTGGCCTTATGGGCCACATTGCCGACTGGTTCCAAGCCCGGACCACGTGCCTGCACCTTGTTGGGGTCTCCCAGGGCTTTGGACACATTCACAAGGAAGGGGCTGTTGTTAATGTCCTGCCCAGCAAACAACACCTTCACCTGGATACAGAAGCAAGCAGACATTTTTTGTACATAAATGACAACCAACGTGTATTTAACATCATTGGCACTTGTGTTCCCAGGGGGAGCAGAAGACACAGCAAGGTTATTATTCTGAACTAATACTAGTGAGCTCCCGAAAAGAGTCTAGGATGCCAGTAGTTTTCTCTTAAAAAAAGTAATTTCGAAACTTTTAAGCAACAATCATAGAAATAACATTTTCTACTATTGAATCTCAGACATAAATATCACATCATACATTTTATCGCCTTATGAAATGATGTCAAGTAGTTAATATAATTTAGTTTTTACAATCATTACACATATCTAGTTTAAATATCAGGAACAAAAAGCATTACTGAAAAAAAAAAACTAAATTGCGTTACAAAATTGTAATATAGCCTACCAAATTTACTAAAAAAAAAGAAAGAAAATTTTTTTAACTGACAGTCATGATGTAATTGCCATGGTAGAACAGTTAGCTTAGGATGACTGTATAACAATTTCATGTAACCAGTTGTCTCCTGTGTCCCTGTTAGGAACACATTGACACAAAGAAAGAACAAAAAAACAAAGGTGGGTACCTTATGAAGACCTTCCACTTTGGGCAAATAGGCCACAGAGTAGCTTCTGTTTTTGTCATTGTTGGGGATCACACGAGCCTGGAAGAAGTACAGATGACAGACCGAGGTTTATTTTTTGTAATCTTTGCTAACGATCATGACAATGAAGTATACAGTAAGCTGAAAGTTTTACAAATAACTCAAAGCCTCCAAATTAAACATGATGTCTGACCTCCTCTGTGTGACCCTCAGGATCCTCGACGTACACCAGCACCTCACCAAGCCCCGCCTCCACTGTCTCCACTATAAACTCAGCTGGTTTTAACACCATGTTCCCTCTTGGCTCGATACCTAACAAAGAGAAAAGTATGAAATAATAATAATAATGATAATAATAAAAGTAACATCCAAAATAAAAACAACAATGTTCGCTCTTGATTTGGAAAAAGTGTCCCTCACCAGGACCAAAGGCTTTGGCCCTCTTGGGGTGCAGAGTTTTAGAGCGCAGAGGAGCACCAGGCTTCAGCTTGGCTTTAGGGAACTGAGACAGGTAAGTCATGACAGAGTGCTCATCCACATTGGGGTCCACAATCTCCTCAGGAGCTATAACCTGTACAGGGCAAATGTCAAAGAGGTTTATATTTTGGTAGGGGTAACACAGAACAATATCTAGTTATGATGCATATATTTGAAGGAAAAAAAAAGTTTTACAGAAGCAAGCAATGCTTGTAAGATCACAAGATCACATTTGAAATGTTCTTCCAAAATGAAGTGACAAAGCATTCACTCTGTCTTAAACAGAAACACACGTTTTAGTAACAATTTTGTAAAACCACTAAATGATGCAGTTAAAGTTTCAACAATGCAGCAGCAATTTACTAGGGGTGTTCAATTCAAACCGGGACTTTTGTTTGTGCAAAATAACAGAACACAGAAAACAACACAGAAAATTTCTCTATATAATCCCCTGCTACACTAATGCACTTATCCCATCGTTTCACTAGTGCTTGGATACCATCAAGATTGAAAGTTTTCTCAGTACGCCGAAGCCACGATCAGAGGTCAGAAGTGGCAATAACTCCCAGCTGAGTTCCGGTAAAGTGCAAGTGTTGTTCGTGAATGATTGTGTGTACAGTTCCCATAGGCAGATGCATCTCTTTTGCAAGTTGGCGACAAGTTATACATCGATTGTCATGGATAAGACGTTCCACTTGCTGAACGTGAACAGGGACGACTTTTTTCAAATTTATCACATCACAAGTCCCAGGTTTGACAATGAGCCTATGATGGTTATACTTTCATATAGACAGCTCACAAAAAAAAAGAAGTCTTTCAGTTCTTGCCCCTTTTCTGAACACAGATTAATGCTATGATTGGACCATGACTGCATTTCAGTGTGACACACATGCACTGAATAAAATGTAATTCAACAAAATGAGAAATTACTTTGATTTCTTATCAAATCAGCATATAACTCTTAAAAAAAAAAAAAGAATTATTTTCAATGAAGAGATCAAGCACAATAATAATGATTTCCTGAAGTTATGGCATTTTGTCCTCTTGTGACCAAAAAAAAATTATTATAATAATTATACAGTACATTATACTTTTTCTTCACAGGACGATGCCTTTTCTGTCACAAAATTTTGACCGCTACAAAGGAAACACATTAGAATTCTGCCTGTGAAGGGCTGAGCTTTCAAATACTGTAGATTAGGACATAGTTATGATGACTTCAGAATGCATTGTAGCGCTATGCAATTCCTGAGAAAAAGATATGTGACGTTGAAAACTGACACACTGTCTGAAAAACAACTTCAGTTATGGGGCAAGTGGGGGCATGTAGATCGATAAGAAAAAGAGACAGAGAGAGAAAATGGAGGTGAAAATGTGAAATTGAAGTAGCAGTCTGGAATGTGGAACCATCAAGAATCGTATCTCATGGCTAACAGTTGAGTAGTACTAAATGGCACAAAAAGTTTCCAAGACGTTCTCTTTAACATGGAAAGAAAGCGAGGAAATCAATGCTGGACAATGTATTTCATATTGCCTAAAATGGCAAACGTTTTAAGGTAAATCTGGACAAGGAGTTTATATTCTCTAACCTGCTACATGAGTTTTTGTCAAGCTAGTCTGTTTATGCTATGATTCATTTCTATTACAATGTCATTAAACATTCTTTAATGGTATAATGCCAGGGAAATAAGTAATTAATTTCCATTTGCAGTTTAGCTTGTTTTCTGAGTCACTGTGTCTCTTCTATCCACTCACACCTCTCTTTCACACCATGCTGTTTAAGTGGTTGCTTTATTTAACCCCTGACTGAAAGGATAAGGGACATCTGAAAATAGTGTCCCTAGGAATTTCGCACAGCTGCAGAGAGGCACGGGGAGAGAGAGAGAGAGAAAGAGAGAGAGAGAGAGAGAGAGAACATATCCGAATTACAACTTGTGATAAAAGTTTTATATTAACAGATCAACGTAGCAAATTGGACATGGTTTTCTTTATTTGCCAAGAGATGTTCTTTTTGAACGTGCCAGAGCAGATGAATTAACATCTGGAGGACCTGAAGCATCCAATCTTATTTTCCTGAATCCTTGCACTGAAAAAAGAACATTCCCACGGCATGATGCTGCCATGAAGTGATTCATTATATGAACAGAATCGGCTAGGTGATAATGAAACTGTGCCCTGTTTCTTCCAGAAAAGTTCACTCTTAGTTTCGGCACACCTGGACTCTTGCTTCTCCTTGCTTGGGAGTCATGAACATGCACAATAAAGCTCTCACTGATGGAATGTTCAAGAGATAATCATGCTTTTGGCAGGTTCTCCAAAAAACATCTACCTGTATGGCACTTTCAGAGAGATTTTTCACCTTCAGAGCACTTGGCCTTCGGGTTTTTGGACACTAAACTGCATAAAGCTATCATCTTGCTCACTTTGACTAGGATTTGGCTAGTCATTCTTCCTTTTAATATTGATGGGGGACACTTTGTTTACCAGGGCATTTACAGCCTAGAAAGTTTCCTTGATCTCCGCCTCAACCTAACCTTTCAAATATGTAGTGTTTAGTTCACTTGAATCAAACCCTGGTGTGTTTCCCAGCTCGGTTGAAATCATTTGAATCACACCCAGGTGTGGACCAAAATAACCGGTCTGAGAGTATCTGAGAGTACAGTATCTGAGCGAGGAACTCCAGCTTCGTTCAGTTGCAATCTGAAAGTGATTCAATTCTGATTCAACACGGCTTCATGAAGTGAAACAAACATGTGTTTTGGGTTGCAACATTTTTTTGGTAGAGCTAAGAATCTGAGCCATGAAGCCCGAACTCAGCCAAAGCACAGAGCTGCTGTGAATTTGGACTAATATACAAAAAATGAGAAAACATTTGTAAGCTAGTCCATTTATATAATTAATAATTCTAGTCTTTTAATTAGCACTGTCTCTGTTTTTCTTTTGCTTGAGTGATTATATGTGCACTTGGCCAAAGTGTACTATTCTCTTATGTCATATTTCTGACTAATGAATGAATAAGTTGTTCTGACCCAAATACCAGATTTTGTGTCACAGTAAACTGAAGTGCCAGAGTGCTCATAGAGGACAATTTCTATTACTTTATGCTTCATTTTTAACAGTAATCTGTAGTGAGACACACTATATGGGCAGGAGTTTGCAGACACCTGATCATCACACCCATATGGTTCTTTCACAATCTGCTGTCACAAAGTTGGAAGCACAACTGTTTAAAATGTCTCTGTATGCTGTAAGATTACTTTTTCCCTTCACTGAAACTAAGACACCAAGACCTACTTTGGTATGACAATGCAAGGTTGGGATGGAAAAACTTGAGAGCCCTGCACAGAGCCCTACCCTCAACCCCACTGAGTCCTGCGTGTACCCAAGGACCCCTTCCCAACATTAGTACCTGACCTCACTAAATGCTGAATAAGCACAAATCCCACAGCCACAGTTCAAAATATAGTGAAAAGCCTTTCCAGCAAATAAGGGACTACATCTGGCATAAGCTGTTCAACAAGTAAATATCAGGTCCCCATTTGGGCAAAAGTGTGTCGTTCCAAATCATATCCAAACAACTAAATGCACCACATGTAACCTTTAAAAAGTTGTAGAAAACATCATCAGGATGAAAACGAAAGGAATAAAACAAGATGGTCCTGTGCTCAGTTTTAAACATAAAATACTACAAATTAATGTGATATTTCAGGGTTTGTTTAATTTGAAGAGAAATGCTATAAAACTTTGTTCACATTAGCACTTTGGGCAGTGGTGCGATCCAAAATACAACACAGCCAAACCTGTGGTAAAAACTCTAATAAAACTACATACACTTTCACTGGATGCTACCAAAATGACCCAAGCATAAATCAAATTCAAATTATAGGATTGTTATAATGTGGGGATATTTTATAAGCTGTGCAGAGAAATGGTGTAGATATTGGATTTTAGATCCTGGATATTTTTCCTAAGCTACTATTCTTTTTACCCATTGCCCTTATTTCCCATTTTATATCTCTTACTCTCACTCACACATTCTCTTTACCGCTTATCCTGTCTAGGAGACCTGGAGCCTATACTAGGTGACTGGGGCACCAAGTGGGGTACACCATGGATGGGGTGAAAATCCCGGCACTCAATTTGAGCAATTTGGAAACACCAGTTAGCCTGATCTGCATGTCTTTATACTGTGGAATGAGAAATAGAGAACTAGAGGGAATCCAGCAAGCATTGGGACAACATGCACTCCATGCACGCTCCATTTTTTACCATTATTATTATTATTATTATTATTATTTTATACACAAATAAACACAAATGAGAGCAGTGACTAATTAATCAAAAGCATTTAATGAGAGGAAAGAAACTCACAAACCCTAATTACATATTTACAGTATCATTACAATGATACTCACTTAATTGTAGACTCGGGTGCAAACACAGCATACTAATCCCTTCAGAAAGTACATGATGTCTCCCTTATGGGTTCTAAACTTTAAATTAATGGTTGTGTTTTCCATCACAAATGAGCCTGCTTTCCTTTCCTTAACTATTTAATAAGGGTACCCAGTACAGCCCTGAGAATAATAGACTCATGCCAAGATTGATGTTGGGCTCCAGGACAAGAGAAGAAGATACTTGATCAATTATAGACATGAACAAGATCAGATTGCAGTCTGAGAGAAGACTAAATACAAACAGCCTTAAAGCACTATCTAACTTAACACCGTTGCAAGTTAAAGTAAAGTTGCACTTGTTTCTCTTTTCCAAGATCAAAATATTCACAGAGAGAGACCTGTTGCCTACCTGAGGGACACCAAGCCAGTCGTCAGCCTGCTGCATGGCCTCCCTGGCGTTCTCCACGGGCTGATTGGGGTCCCACATCTCCCAGTCAGGACACAGACCTTGTCAAAACAGAACAGGCACAGAAGAATAGAGAGAAAGAGAGAGAGAAAGTTAATTCCAATAGACAGACACCATACCTTTACCCATAAGTTCCACAACCCAGCCTCTGTGATTGCAACGATCATAACAAACAATGTAACACATCTGTGTATGATGAGCGTGGATCTTAATATGCTTCAATAAAAATAGATAGGCAATTTGCACTGTAATGCCATATTCTAATAGTGTACAGGATGAACAGGCATTACGTTTTCCACCTGGCTGAAAGCTAACAATCTGGGGACAGCTGAAAAGTTAAAGCACTCACAGAGATGGTCGAAATATTTGGGGAAGTATTTTGACCGTAGGATTAGTAGTAATAGTAGTAATACCAAGAGGATTAGTAGTATTAGTCGTAGCAATAGCAGTAGTAACAGTAGTAATAGAAGTAATAGCAAAAAGATTAGTAGATTAAGTATTAGTAATAGCAGTAGTATTAGTAGTGATAATAGTAATAGCAAAAAAAAAATTGTAGTATTAATAGTAGTAATAGCAGTGTTTAGTAATATTGGCATTAATAGGAGCAATATAAGACTTAGTATTAGCATTATAACAATTAATTATTTGTCACATATACTTTAAAGTGTCCAATTTGTGAATAAACCCAGGTGGTCTAAATACCAGATAACTTCCTTGAGGTTAAATGTTAGCTACCCTTATGAGTGATGTGAATGCAGCGATGTGAAATTATCAGACATTGGATAACGATCTGGCAGGTGCGAGGGACGTTTGGATCGGATGTAAGTAAAGATCAAGAAACCACAAGACTCGACTGTCGCTGCCAGGCATGTATATCAGAACCAGGTTCAGGTTGTTTAATCCTTTGGAACAGCAAGTACTGAGCTCTAAACTCACACAGGCCTGTAATTAGCTCACACTGTCCAACTCCGGCTGCCAAAAGTGATAAAGCAAAAGCTTTTTCATCCCGGTTTAAAGGCCCAGAGTGGCATTTAGACCCAAAATGGCCATGTAAGCCCAGAGGTAACTTCTGAGACCAAATAAAGGCTTGAGAAAAAAAACACAGCAAGGGAAAGTACAGTAATGCTACACATGAAATAAATACACCCACAAGACCACTTGCCCTGAAGCAGTATATAAATACACAACAAGACAAACAGTAAAGTTCTCAGGGGGTTTGCAGAGAATTGTCAAAAAGCTGCACATGTTTTCACTTAATTTGGGTTGTTGCTTCAGACACTCTCCATGTTGCTACAGTATAAATTAGAAAGTCATTATTTCCCTCGTCCATACACACACACACACCTGTACCGTCACCCTACACCCATCCAAAATAAAATAAAATAACTCACTGTCCACAATCTCTGTCCTTAGCAATGCTAATTTTACAGAGTACTAGTGAGCCCTTAGTGTGGGCTTTTCTCTAATATTTATGTTCATACAGCCAGTTAACACTGTGCAGTGTTTATTGATAAATACAAAATACTGTAACAGGCAAGATTAAGAACTGCGATTTTCCTCTAAGCATATTTGCTGTCTAAATATGTAGCAGTATGTGCCAAATGCTGTTTTCCAGGTGGAATTATGCCATTTACAAAATGTTTAACAGACTATTTGGGAAACTGGACATTTAGGTTTTATTACCAACATGCTAGGCAGCTAACTCAGATGAAATGAGCGGTCTCTGAGACTTGAATGAGATTTAGGCGTTTTCTGCATCTTCTCAAAGGTGTCTCAAATGTGGCTCATTACCTTTAAATCTCAGAGATAGTTTACATGTGTCTTGTGTGCAACTCACATATGCAGAAATGAGCCGTTTTTGAGACTTGAATGAGATTTTAGCCGTTTTCTTAATCTTCTCAAATGTGTCTCAAATATGGCTCATTTAAAAGGAATTCAAATGCTACCTGTGGGTGGTTTAGCATGTGGATTAGCAAGTCTAGGTAACTAACACTAGTAAGGTTGAAAGTTTTTTTTTTAGGGTAAAAAAGTTAGCTGGTTACAGTATTATTATTAGGCTTTTTTTTTAATAGTAAGTTAATGTTATTGCATGGTCAGTTTTTGAAAACCAGTAGTTTTATTATAGACTGTTCAGTTTTTAACAGTAGTTACCAGAACATTTAACTTTAGAGACATCGGTTAATTATATTCTATAAATTAAGACCAATATGTTTGTTTGTGGAAAGGTTATCTTGGTAATTTTACATTTTACTTTAACTGGGTTCTTTTCAGAAGCATGCCACCTCAGGAGACCAAGAATGCAGAAGAATGTTCCGGAGTCTCCATCAACACATCATCAGTCAGGTAAGCACCAGCCCATGAGCAAGCTCAAGCCCACCTCTCAACCTTCAGAAACATGGGAATGGAGTAGCTGAATGCTACTCCATGGAGCTGTTCCATTAGATACTAAGCGACTCCAGGAGTTGCAGACTTTGGACAAACTTGTTGGACATCCATCACAATGACCGTTGTAGCCGGTGAGAGAGAACTTTTCCTGGCATTGGCCCGTTCTTGTAGCCCTTACAAACAGCAAGCAACCAATTTTCCTTTAAAAGTTTCATCTCCTTTTTGGCTGATTCTTTTCACTGGTAGATTGTCACAATGCTGTGGCCTTTGTGTAACGCCTGTATGAATCATACTATGAGTTAAGCAGTGTTACATTTAATATCTTTATCAGGTTTTATGACATTTTGTATCATTTAGTGTCTTGATTTGCCAGATTTTGCTGGTGTTTGTTATATTGTGTGAATTTTAAATTTATTTCACTGTATGCTGTCACCTGAGGATTTTTTATATGTTCAATAAAACTATAATATTTCTCATTTGTGTTTCATGCATCTCATTTGTCTGATTTTAATCTCATTATGATCTTATATATGGCTCATTTGCTTCTCCTTCAAATGCAGTTCTGTTTCTCATGTACATCAGAGATTTCTCAAATGTTTCTCAAAAGTATGTCTCGCTTTGTGTCTCAGTTACAGTACAGTATGTCTCTTTGTTTCTCCTAAGTGGGGTTTAGGAGAAATAGAAAAGACAAAGTCGAGCTTGTAATGAGACAGCTCAATTCAGTCTCATGTGCTGCTGTTCTATGGATGCGCCATAGCTGTGCTGATATACATTACAACAGCACTCCTTGTCATGTGATATTGCTTAAGTAACTATAAAGAAATAAAAAGTGTCACCTTCTAATAAATAAATAAATGCATTCTAAATATTGGCAAATTGCTGAAGTATTAGTAAGCTAACAATCTTTAAGACATGCTGTTATAGGAAAATAATCAACTCTGTCACTGGCAGTACACTGGAAACAGTAACTCCTCAGTCTCGGCTTGGTTCTATCGCTTCATTGAGTATTGTTCCTACTACAGTATACACTGTCTGTTTCATACCATACTTAAAAAACTTGGCATTTGATTTATATAACGATCCTGTTAGCAAAAGCATTTCAACATTCAAGTTTATAGCAGTGAATCAGTTTAATTTTTTATTCCTTCATTTTATTTTCCACTCATGATTTCTCTGATTTCTCAGATCAAAGCTTTTACTCAAGCCAGATCTTTGCTGTTATGAGTCTGAACAAAAAAAACATTAGACTCATGCTTGGGGCGAGTCGTACGATGCTTTCCCTGGATGAGGAAAGCAGATGTGTGGCAGCTGTGTTCAGACACCCAGACTGGAGTCTTACGAAATATATTTCCTAAATGCTACGACCTACAAAGCTGGAACAGTGTGTGTGTGGGTGTGTGCATACGGTACAATGTGCTTCACATGATCAGAGCTTTAAAGTAACTACATTACTAACTCAGGTATGCAACTGAGTCATTTGAAACAGTGTGTGTCTGCCCATAACAGTGAGGGTCCAATTACGATGCATCTAATAGGGTCATGGATTTTGCTCACAGGGCGACGTTTTTCAAAATTCATGACAAGTTGCTTCACGAACAAAAAGGACTAATGGTCACCATTTGACAGAGATGGATTAGACTGTTTTACATGATTACCATGATTAAAGTGCCATTTGTGTCCCAGTGATATTACAGTCACAAAGATGTACAGTATGTAAAGTAATGTTAAAATATGTTGATTTTTGAATTAGTTTTTTCCATTAATATGTAAATCCATTGAATCAGTTTTCTACCACTGATTCACTACACCTGAGCAGAGCTATGAAAGAGTTGGAATATTCCTTGAGACAGGAAGTTGTATCATTCAATCTGTGTGATGATTACGAAAACAAAAAAAGTCTAATTTTTCAGTCTTCATCAATGACATGGTGATATTTGTCACTGTTAAACATTTTGAAAGCCAACATGCTATTCAAATTATAAATAAATTGAAAATAAATTGTTCTTTTAGAAATATCTACTTTAAGTAAACCATTACAATATGTCCTTTATGTCTTAATGAAAGTAGCCTGGAAGCTAGTTAACCACTTTTGGGGTATTTGCTGATTCTGAACTAAAAACCATATTCCTTACAACCAGAGCAAAACGCAGCTGTTTCAGAAAAAACAAGTAAAATTAGATTGATTCCTATTTAAAAAAAATTAAATAAATAAATATAAAAAAGGCTTTGAAATAAAAGTTTAAAGAATAACCCGGCCCCCATTCATGGAACCACACAGTTGTACACTCTCTAAAGCACAACCTCTAGAGACTAGAAACTAGAATCAAGGCTGTAATTAACCAAAGCTGTTTTCCCAAAGCATGATTTTCCCAGAGCTGGACTCCTGCATGGCTGCCATTCAGAAAATCATTGTGTAAAGACAACATATCTAGTGTATACAGCACAAAACATGGACCCCTAAGCAATGGAAAAAAATGTAGCGTAAACATAATTTTCAAGCAGGATTAAAGATGGATTTTATACACGAGGGCTAATGCCAGTTGTCAAGCATGGTGTGATCCCAAGGACCCCTGTAAAGGGCCCCACTAGCAACAGCCCTGGTATGAGCCACCATCTTGTATGAGTCAATAAGTTGGAGTTTAAGGGGAGGACACTGGAGCTTTCTGTTCCTGCTTGGATGAACTAATTTCCTCCATAATTAGGAAAAACCTTACAAACCTTACAAAAAGCCACCTGCCTGAAACTGAATCTCTTTTTATATCAGTTTTTGTAATTACTACACCAACAGCCTGTTTTTGCACCAAGGAAGGATGTAGGCCTTGATCTCGTAAGCTTTGTGGATTATTCTGAGAGAATGTTTTCCCTGGTGTCCCAGCCGGATTAACCTTGGTCTTTCAGTCTTATTTAACGGTATTAACAGTATTAACACTTATTTAACAATATATATTAGTCAAAGCATCCCTTATGTGTATGCACCATGAATGGCTACTCTATACCTAAACCTATTTTTAATCATAATCTAATTATCAAGCGATAGCGATAACTGTGGGTCTAAAACACATTTGTAGTAACGAGTTAGTTTCTTAAAAGGTCTATTACAAGGGCTGGTCAAGTCAAACTGACACTTGTGATGGAATTGAAATGAAAGCATAAAACTGATTGATATTTACAGAAGAATTCAAGCACAGACTCTTTCGTGCTTCATGAGGTGATGAGACTCTTGAATGGTGCAAACCATTTGAGCCATCTTAAGTATCTCACGGCCTACTGCAGTCATTACCCGTGAAGTAGAATGCTCGATCCTTGAACTTGTGAAAGAGACACAACTGTATGTGAGAAGTGTTTGCACAATCTTTAATAACCATCACATGTACTGTACATTACAGAAACTCAGGTGGGAGTTATTGCTACACCCCCAGAACAATCTTGACCTTGCTCTAAGCCTTTTCCACATGTTCAGTCCATTCAATAAGTTCCTGGGAGGCCAGCGTTTCAGACGTGAAGCAGGAAGTCTGATCATGGCTCTGTTGTACCTTGATGATATCCAAGCACTAGTGAAATTTCTGTAGCAGGGGATCGTGTAAAGAAATAAAGGTAGTTTTTCACTTTCATAACTGTGTTCTGTTATTCTGCGAAATCAAAAGTCCCAGTTTGACTTGAACAACTCTCATATTTTAATTTCTAAATTGACCTCAAATATTTTTCATGAGAAACATTTCAATATTAAGTCAAACCTGTTTACAGCCCATATAGGTGTCACTGGTTTCTAATAAATTTTCTTATCTTTTATAATCAGGTGTGCTTTGCCCAAGGCCTGCCCTCTTACTCAGTGTTCTGGTTAAAGCTGTTTAATCCAATATAAATTATCTTACAAAGTCGTTAGCTGACCAGTGACACCCTGAAGAAACAGGAAATTGATTTTGTTAGGCCACTTAAAATTGGTCTGCACACTGGCACTACAAACATGTCTAGCATTCAGGCAATCATGATTTACTATGTGCATCATCAGAACTTTTATTTTTATAGCAGAAAATGTTAAAGGGAGGCCTGAAAAAAAAGTCTCATTTGTTGAACTTACTTATTGTTGAAATAGACTAATTTGGTGTAAAAGAACTTATACATGAGCAGTTGAAGGTTTGCTCAAAGACCCAACATCAGCAGCTTGGTGGTGGCTCAGATATAAAACTCAACTAAGCTTCGAAACAGTAGACCAGAAGTTTAACCAGTGAGTCACCACTGTCCCATTTTCAAGTACTGACCAAATAATAAATAGGGAAAATTACAGACAATGGGACCATGTTGTATTAGGTTATTTTGAAAAGTAAAAGTTACTTGTCTAAGTGCTGCATTTTAACCACTGGGCACAAGGGAACATGCTGGCAAAGCTTTTATTCACACATGCATGACAACCAGCGCCCCAAAACTGAATAGTAGACAGAAGAATGACCTAAGATGCAACTCATGGTAAAATTTGCGAAAGATACATGCTGTCATACACACCAAATCCGCGACCGGCACTAGGACCCGGAAGTAATGCGGTCGCGAACCAGGAAGTATAAAAGAG
>JAQMYJ010000004.1:6898065-6909271 GCA_030014305.1 Clarias laeviceps | reverse complement strand
GGTTTACCATCCACGCTACAAAGGGCTAACCGCTTAAGCTCCGTTTTCTGGTCACTCCAGGTTAGTTCACTGACACATGCACACGTAGGCAGGAAGCTGTTGTGCTCATCTCTAATCAGAATGCTAAATTTAAGGAACCATGGATGTGTTCAGACATTGTGTGAATGGATGTTAATTAAAACACACCAAATACAGTTTCAAAATTTGTAGTTTTGATGTTGCATTTGCAACATTCTGTTTTGTCATTCATTCATTTAATGTTATCTCAATGTCATTTCATCTAGGATTAGTTTTAATTGGACAATTTTAGTAATTTATTATTCATTTATTTTCAGACCTCCCTTTAAATTTTAATGGCATAAAAAGTTCTGATGATGAACATAGTAAATCCTGATTGGCTGAATGCTAGACATATTTTCAGTGCAGACCAATTCAGTGCATTACAAAGCTTGAAAAATGTGTTTGCATTACTGTAAATTACTGTAAATGTGATGAAGTTGAACATCACAACAACATCATCCAAGGTCAGGGTTCTGGCTGGATTGTGTCAAAGTCCATCTTGCAATTTCTGTAATTCTTACAATGAAGCCAAACTCCTATAACCATATGAGACTAGTAACTAAAGTGTATACTAAATGATAACACTTGATAATATTTTTTACATGGGAGTTTTGTTATCAGATATGTTTCCTTATACGTAAATATAAAAGTTGAGTTGTTATTGCACATGATTGAAGTAATTTAGCACTATATGTATTTTGGGTCCATAGTTTAATTTTTTAGTTATGCACAATTAGTTATGCACGATTGTCTTTGAGTTATGTGTCATTTTATGTAGCACCATGGTGCTGTTTAATTTCAGTGTGTCCTGTATTACTGGATATGCTTGGAATGACAGTAAAAGCCACTTTGACTGACATTTGAAGTCATTAGAGTTGGGCCTACTAGCATATGCTTTTGATTATTTTGCATACACATAAGAACATATACACACACTCATTGAAAGACAGAAACGCAGCCAAATTTTCAAACCTAAGAACCAAAAACATAATGTTCTTTCCCTTACATAATTTATAAATGCATAAACCAGTCGCTGTATAGCCATTTATACCCTAATGCTAATAATAGTCATCACAAGAGGACTGTCCACATTGGAGTCAAGGTACAACTCTGTAAATTTCATGCACACCAGGGGCACTCACCAGGGGCACAGTTGTCTACCAGAGCTCCCAGGGCTTTACCATCCCTCCAATCACGGTGGAAGTTGTTGATGGGCAGCTGAGGCACTTTGTTCTGGATCCAGCCCAGGAGGCGCTGCTTGGGAGTGAGCTTCTTGGCATCTTCGTCGTCCTCGTCCTCCCACATGGGCATGGAGATGGAGTAGTGCAGGATGAGGGTCCAGATCAGTCCTAGAATCAGCTTCAGGTTGCCATCCACTATGGCTTTACTGTCTGGATGCAGAAAAATACAGAGAATCCAATCAATGAAAAATAAATCATCACCTTCCCCACTAAGCACTGATTAGACATTTCATTTCATTGAATTTCATTCAATACCTTGTACTGATCCAAAACTAACATCTTTATCGTGACCGGGGTTGCTGTTTTCAACTTTTTTTTGGCACATTTGTTGTTTGGAAATACTTTTAAATGAGATAACGTCTCAGTCCCAAGTTTTAACATTTTTACAGTTGCAGCTTCACTGTGTTAAACTTGTAAATTAACTATATTTATAAAAGTAATATTAAATGAAGTAAATGTGTAAACCTTAATAAATTTAACCATTCGATTTAAATCTGTTCTTCCTCCACTTTTTTCTCCTGTGGCTAAATCTCAGATAAAATATATGGAAAATATTGCAATTATCACTTTAAAAAAAAGGGAATTCAAATTCCTGATGGTGACTGGCCAGAAAGTGTTCTGGATGGAACAGCAGTTCAGCTACAGGGTCGATATTAATGTTCTCTTTCCAAATGTTCTATAACAGATTCTTTAAAAACAGAAAATTCTGTTGTGTTTCTTAAAATGCATTTTTTACTATTAATCAGGAGAAGGAATGACTGTTTTAACAAAAATGACCGGATTTAACGATATCAACTAAAAATCAATAAATAAAATATAAAGGATCAATAAATTATTAAAATTCACAAGAAATACATAAGTTTTCAATTTTCTGTGGAGTAAAAGGAATAAAGCACCTCAGGGTCTCGGAATATCGGAAAATAATAAACATCAGGGATCAATAAGGTATCTACAGTATTTATCTAATGCGTTTTCCTGACAATTATTCTCCTGTTAATTTTCCTGTCACATCTTGTTTTGTTTTGTTCCTTAAACACTACACAATATCCAATTATTACCTTTTTTTGTTTGTTTTTACATTTTTATGCAGCCTGAAAAGCAAGCCAAAAAGACCAAATTAAGATACCATCTCTAAAATCAACATACTGTACATTTTCGAGTCTGGCTTTTTTTCATCCTGCATATTCAACATCTCAAGAACTAATCACGGCCTCTGACTCCTTCACACAACAATTTGTGTTATACTGGGAGCGTCTTTGTGCTATTATAAGAATGCGACTTTAGAATAGATCAGGTCCGGCACGCCTCACCTGGGTGGTTCAAACACACACACACACACACACACATATTCACATTCACACACATTCACACCCAGAAACAGCTGAGGCTTTAATCCTCTGAGGCGAGCAAATGGCTCTTCGAATAATAACAGCGTTCTAATGAGGCGCTTCCCCTGGGATAACTCCAGATTAGTTTTGCTACGATTGCTTACTGACCCTGTGTACAGTGCATATGAGTATGATTGTGAGCATCTGGGCTGTCTTTATACGTCTTCCTACTCTCAGACAGGCTCTCCGTACACTTTGCCTGTCATTTTGATACATTTCATTGGTCTAAATGCTCCTAACATCTGGGTCCATCAGTCGGGAAATAGAGCTTTATTACGGGCGCATGTGTGTGACTTTTTCCACTGCGCAATGTTCTTTCACCTTGCTCCAGCACTCTAGTATGACTTTGTTTATTACTACACTTGCATGTTAGATTTGCCTCACTCTTACTACCACAAAAATGACGCTCAGCGATGGTGACTTGCCAGCACGCTGTTCTGTCCCCAGCCACAGTCAGTGTAAAGCTCTAGACCCCAGCGAGGAATGTGAACCGAGACAGACACTGCTGAGCTTCAGGGTAAAGCCCAAGGGCTGATGTCATTTAACCTTCGCTCCATATAATGAGGTCAGTTTAAATAAAACACACTCGCACCGAAATCCAAACCAGACATAGCTGCAGCCCCCAGTGGAGCTGACTAAAGCGAACACTTCAGCATGCTCTCCAAGAGCAAATTCATCATGCTCAGATCAGTCCAATCTAATGTTACTGCCAAATCAAAGAAAGCATCTCTCTCTCTCTCTCTCTCTCTCTCTCTCTCTCACCTTACTCATCCTGTTGCTCACATTCCAGCAAAATAAAACATCTTAGTCAATATTTCCATGAGTGCTTTTTTTATATTTTTTCCCTAAGACAGACAGACAGACAGACAGTATATGCTACTTATAACCAAAATTCTCCAACTGTGTGTGTGTGTGTTTGTCTGTTTTTTTCATTCTCCCCACTTTAACTTCGTCCTTTTTGTCTAATAAAGTTGATTCAAACTTTGGTTCTCACACACATCACATCTGAGACTTTATGTTCGCGTCCCGTTCTTGTACTTTTTCAGTGTGCATTATTATTCTGGAGTTCAAACCAGATAGATATTATAGAGGTCTTGAGAAAAAGTTCTCCTGGCTTCCTCAAGGACTTTTTTGGCTCTCATTTTTGGCTCCCATTTTCAGTCGAGTCCCTGTACCTGAACAGTTTCAGAGGAATGTTTTTGCTTGTTAAGCCGCACAGTGACCTATGAATTAATCATTCAGGCATAAAAACATCTATCTTAAGGCATGACCCAGTGAGAAACAGGTGCAGATGTTGACAGATGATAAGTATAATGGTGATGCTGAATGGTTGGAACAGACGAGAGGGGAAAAGAGGTTACTGCTGAGGTTTTACATAAACAACCAATTGTGTCTTTAGGCATGTTATTAACATGCTATTATTTCTTTAAATTAATCTACATAATTTAACATAATATGAAGAAACGAGGAGTGGCTCAGGAATTTTGCACAGTACTGTAGATATATCAGAAAGCTAATTGTCTGTACTCTTTTTCAGGATTCTTAAAAAAAGATGCTGAAAAACACTGGAGTGTCCCTTTAATAAAAAAGCCACAATATGACAGGAAAAGACATCATAGTTTAAAAAAAAAATATGTCTCATAAAGCAGGAAGTGTGAGATGTGATAAACATTGCTGCTCACAAAATCCAGCTGTTTTACAGCTGTAAGACAATGACATACTGTAGACCCTGAATCTAACAACTAACAACACCTGTTGCGTGGATACAGTGTTACTCGGTTTTAAAAAGTAGCCCAACATGCAATCATACACACACACACACACACACACACACACACACACACACTTGCATGTTCTATTATTATTTCTGCTCCTATGCCCATGCAAAAATACACAGGCCTCAACATCCACATGAAAGCAATGGAGAATCATATTACACACAGTCACACACAACTCAGCATGTAGAAACAAGTCTGGTCTACTAGCTTTAAAGTGAACATCACTTGACACCCAGTGTTGTTTCTGTAGGAGTGCGATCAAGAGGATCTTTGTTTGCGTATCCGATGATCCAGATTACAGTAAGCTACAGTGCATAAAGACAGACGTCACTCAGACAGCCTTTTATCTCAACCACAATGCTATTATTTACAGATGCCCCCCCCCGCCCCCCCGACAGACAGCTAATTATTATGACAACTTTCTTTTTGATCTATTAGAATCATTTGATCCTATTCATTTGAATGATTTAGTTCTCGGTGCACGGTTTGAAAGATCAAAGATTTACGCAAATTGTTGTTTAATGATAAAGTGAGTATCAACACAAACATAATGGAAATTTTTTTTTATTTTTGAACGAGCCCAAATTTATTTACATTACTCAGTCATTTAAATTGTTTAGCTGAATCGAATTGGAATTGGAATGGCCTTAAATCAAATCATATTGCTCTTATGTTTGATCTATTAAAATCACTCAACAGATCATTTCATTTAATATCTTTAATAATTCAGGGTTATTTATTTGAATTATTCTCTTATGATCCAATTCACTCCGAATCATTTATATCCATCGGAATCCTTCTGCTTTTCCCAATTGAAATCATATAATTTTATTGATTTGAATCACTTTGCCCTTATTCATTAATCATTCACTTCTACTGTCTTCCTGCCAAATTAATAACATCACAACTAAATAAATCATGTGTTTAGAGTGTCGCAATTCAATTGAATCAGTTTAGATCTATTAGCTTCTCTTTAGAATAATTTGATTCCGATTTGATTGCGTTATTCAGTTTTGATCTGAATTCTTTAAGATTATTAATCATTTACTTGCGTCTATATTTAGTTGCTTCTGATTTGAGTAAATAGTGTGTTATAATATTTTTTTTAAAGACCAACAACCAGTTCTGCCCATGAAATGGTGAAAAAATAGCTGGACTTAAAGAGACTTAATGAAGAGTGTTGTGAGCTAATTGTGTCTGCTGTGCATGTTGGGAACTGCAGGCGGTATTGATGCCATGTTCCTGGAATTCCACCACACACGACACGGCCCATTGAACATACCATGGGAGGAGAGAGGAAACACAGAGTTTAACACTGAAAATTACGACCACATAACGCATCTACATCTTGTTTTAACACATCACGCTGATCTTTTTCTGAGAGACGCACACTTTTAAACCAAGAGTTAAACTGTATCACACATCCACAGTACCACAGTACATCTCTCTCTCTCTCTCTCTCTCTGCCTATCTTGTTTTCAGAGAACATCAGGAGGAGAAATAGGCAGCTGGTTCTTGACTGTTTGCTTCAATGTGGTTGTTCCACATGATGAACGATGGTTGGGTGTCGCTCGGGATAACCAGCCAAACAATATACTTCCTCAGGCCTGGAGGAGTCAGGACAGTCACCATGGTCGTCTTGGAGGAGGCCAAGACAAAAGCCACTGTGTTCAATAACACTTTGACTCTAGAAGCATTCAGAAGTCCTCCTACACACACACACATGTGAACATTTTCGCTAACGGAGAAAAAGAAAATGGAGAAAATGTGTAATGCTGGAAATTTGATGCACTGACCTTTGATTTTGGCTTGGTGGTCAGAAAAAAAAAAAAAGACAGAAAGAGGAAGAATTTAAAGATGTAAAGACTGCATTGTCTTTTGATTTTTTTTTTGCCTTCGAGGACAGATTGTTCATAAGTTAATTTTACTCCTTTAGCTCATCTTTACATTATAATATTGGATTCAGAACCTATTACAAGAACATTGGATCCAAGGTGCCTATATATATATAAACATATATTATTATTATTATTATTATTACTGTATATTATTATTATTATTATTATTATTATATATTATTATTAACAGTTACTTAGTTGAACTAGGTGTGTTTGACCAAGGACACCACTAAGGATTTAAGGGATATTCCAGGATCAGGTTTGAGAAACTGTGATATAGAGCAATGACTGGACCTCTGTCCAACTTGTGTCCAACAGAATATGTACATTCTGTCACAAATTTTAAGTTTATAGACAATCTACATTAGACTTTAGCAATTTAGTATGTACACTGTCCAACATGTGACGACAGTCCTGTCAAGTTTTACCATATACGGGTTCATCATGAACCTGAAAAGGCACTGGCGAAGAATGTTTATCTAATTTGTAGCTCATCTGATGTCTTTGTAAATAAAACACTTAACCTTACCTATTATTATTTGGTTTAATTTCTGGTCTTCATGTTTTCTTACAACTATCTGCCACTTTAATCACATTAATGTATTTATCTACTGTACATGCCACTTTTGTAAAATGCATTTCCATCCTCCATAGCATTAATATTTTTTTCTTCTTCCTAAAACACTCACTCACTCACTCACTCACTTATCTTCTATACCGCTTTATCCTGTATTCAGGGTCCTGGAGCCTAAAACAGACTATCATAATTCCTCCCAACACAGATCAAACCACATCATCAGCTTTCCTCATTTCACCGGTGGCGGTGGTGGTGGGCCTCATCATATACAGTACCGTATAGCAACGATCCAGGATACTGTACAGAGTGGAGATGAGGAGGCTTGGTGTAGAATGGTGTAGATGTTTGCTGATTATAGAAAGATTATCAGTGGTAACTTGAGGTGGTAAATCATGAGGCAACGATTAAATCTTTGGTATGAGTATTACAGAGAACTGCAAAACTGCTTCATAACATACTGTTGCCTATTGTGAAAAGTGACTTGAAACCAACTGGGGAAGACCTCTATGCCTATTTTCACTTTCTATCCAACAACCAATGCTTTAATGCTTTAAGACCCGAATGTTACAAAGTCATGTGTTGTCTCTCTACGGTGGTACAGTAGATCACCAGGTCCATATACAGTATGATCACCTACTGGAAACCAGGAAGAGCAACCTGATCTGCTGGATAATTGCCAGAGCAAAAAAAAATCCTACAGTGTAGAGTTGTGCATAAAAGACTTCTAACAGTAATTCTGCACCCACACAACCACCATCACTGATCAGATCTGTATAGTTTTGGCAGTTTGTTCATTTATTCTTTTTAGTCCCTTTGTGTCGTTCTGCATTCTGCATCATTACAGAGCTTTGTATAGAATATGTGACCCAACATATCAAGCCAGGAGTCAAGTTGCACTGGTTAGTTTTGCTCTTCAAAAAGAAAATGCATTGGGGCCTCCAAGTGGCGCAGTGGTAAAGTGCTCGCCCTATCATCCCGAGATCGCTGGTTCGATTCCCGGGTGATGCTGTAACCTCTCACAGCCGGAGGCCTCAAGAGAGCTCAAGATTGGCCGAGCTCTCTCAGAGGGGAGGGATGAGAGGTACTGTACTTCCTGCTCCCACATTAATCACGGCTCTACAGCCAATAAGGGGCGTCTGTGAGCTCACACAAGCAGAAGGAGCGGATAGCGCTGTCCTCTGAGTGTGTTACGCCGCCCCCAACAGAGCGAGCAGTTTGAAAAGATGCGGTCGGCTGGTGTTATGTGGTTCGGAGGAAACACGTGATAGTTTTTGGCCCTCCCGACTGAGTGGTAGTAGTAGCATTAATGTGGGAGCCCCCTAGTGACGGGGAGGAATTGGACACGACTAAATTAGGGAGAAAATCGGGGGGGAAAAAATAAAAAAATGCATTGATATATGGTTATAAATGGGTTGACAGATGATGACTACCTTATCTTCAAAAACAAAATTGTAAAAGTTTTAAATGCTCAATGTTGTTTTAAAGCACATTAATGATCACTATCCAAGCTGGTTACTCCAGTTGTGATAAAATAAACATGCCTTTTTCTCGCTATTAACGGCACTGTTGGTGAAGTTATTTTTAGGAGTAGCAGGGAAATCCTGGTGTCAAATTGAGACTGAGGCTTCCCTTTTTCCTACTAAATCACAAAATCCTTGTTTAAACATTCTAAAAATAGGATTTCTAATGCACTCCCCATAAACAAACTCGCACTCGCAGTGCAGTAAGATACTTGGTATCAAACTGGAGCTCTTTGAACCAGAAATCTGAAAATATGCCAAATTTAAATTATTCAAAATGTGATCTAATACCTGATTTGATGCTACAAATCAAATATTGTCAGTTGTCTTTTTTGTTCAGTTGGCTAAGTGGTAGCTTCATGGTTAAGGCTCTGGTTTACTGATTGGTTAGGGGTTTGAGCTAAACACAATCTGATCCAGGTGCACCATATCATAACTAACTCTGCACTTTGACGCCAACTTCCTAACAAGCTGGAATGTGCAAAAAATTGAATAAATAAATCACTCCTCTGCAATGTATATATGACAAAAACAGCTTCTTCCTATTGTTGAGTTTTCTGGCGCTTTTAAAGAGTAGCATGTGATTCTTTCGTAATTTTCTCACATACTTGCACTGACATTTAGATTTTAAACCTTATTAACAGAGCCCTTGTTTTCTATTCCTTTTTTGTGCATCATAGCCCAGGAGACACCCGATTCAATTCCACGGTAAAACATGCTAATAAATACTACCATTGCCTGGAGCCTTGTATATCATATTCCTATTGAATACAGAATATTGTACCATCAATAATATACTGCACAGGTGCCATAAAGTCGTCTTTGTATAAACAAGAATATGAATTATGTAAAACCTCATTCAGAAGTACAGGACTGCTTTATATAAAGACATACACACAGGCACGGAGACACACACACACACACACACACACACACACACCAAAAGGTCGTCATATCCTGGAGCTTAAAGGAATTAATTGAAGCAATGGAGCACATGATGTTCATATCAGAGGAAAGATCTGAGCTAAGAATAATAAACAAGAAACGAGCTGAAAGACATTAAGCAGGACACACACACATACACACATAAATACACGCACACCCACATACAGAGAGAGAGAGAGAGAGAGAGAGAGAGACTATGTGGGACAACAGTTATATACGAGATAGCATAATGTAGGCATCACACACACACACACACACACACACACACACACAATCCTTGAAGCTAAGCTTGGCTTATTTCTTTTGGACTTTGGCTCTATCTGCTCTCATAACTGGCTCACGGTTTAGAGATCAGATAGCAAGTTCTACAAAAAGACCCTCTTTGATGTATCAGACACAGCTCTGGGTTTCCTCCAGAGGACATGAACACCCAAGCCCTGAATAATGACCTTCAGCTTCATTGCTTTTGGACAGGGAACACCTGAATTCATTAAAACCACAATATTTCTGCTAGGAATGTATGGATGTCTTTAAAGATCACGAACTTGAAACTTGTAAGGATGTAGTCTAAAGAAATCGGCTTTTGGATTACTGAGCAGATTTTCCTTGTACATCCAATCTTTTCTATTTATCAACTTTTTTTCCCCATCCAACTGCTTTCACACGTTGGGAGATCACATGTAATGTCCCACAAAAAAAAAAAAAAGAAGTCTCCTGAAGAAGAAGTGTTTGAATGTTCCAAAAGTAATGTAATGACATTCAGCATTCATATTTATAAAGTTACACAACTTAGCCATATTTATACCTCTGTCAGAATCTATCAGAATGATGTTTGAGCTGAAAACATACTGTATTTTAACCAGTGTTTGTTGCAGGAATATTAAAACAAACTTCAGTAAGTTTGTGTATTAAAAAGGGACTCTTTTGCAAAATTCACTTTTTGGACATTTGTAGACTCCAGCATGTGTGTGTGAATGAAATTATGAGAAAGACATTCCCTGTGCAGTCCAGGGCCTAAACAAGCCAATTAGATTTTCCCCTAGTGTGACCTCATACTGTGTAAGAAGACCCCTGTCCCAGCCTTGCTGCTCAGCTCTGCAGCTCTCTGAGGGGTGTGGCTCAGCAGTACTGCAGTTTGAGGTATAACGAAAAAGTTTTATCTGAGGGGTATTTCAGCTGGAGCATTAACACACACACACACACACACAAAAATAATAATATGGGACCTTTAAAGTCAATGTTGTGAAACAAATCATTAGTACACTACAAAAATGGTTAAATTCATCTAGTATTTTTTATTATAAGATACAATAAATCCAATATGTGATTATTAGAGATAGCTCCGATCTGATACCCAGTAACCTTTTTTTAACAGATTTTTTGTTAGGATTCATTTTTATTATATTCATACTTTAAATTTAATTGTTCTGTGTTTACATTCATGGCATGTGGTCACAAATTATAGGCATGAATAAATATAAGGCCATAAATAAAAAGGTTTGACTGCTAAGTGCTCAATAAGAAAGGAAGGAAGATCATTGTTTTTTAAGAAAACAGTCTCAAAGTGGATTTGGTTCTGGTTTCAGTATCATTATTAGAATCCATTGTTCCATCTGTAATGATTAGTAATTTTTTTTTTCTATTTCTATTTTCTACTTATTTCAAAATTGGGATTATCATATTGTATTGGCTTTTCTAATTTTAAGCATTCATTTTTAGAAAATGATCAATTTTGCCAATAGATTACAGAAACATTATTAAAAATTGGTTAAAATATGGTGGCACGTAGGCCTCCGAGT
>JAQMYJ010000004.1:6871348-6897965 GCA_030014305.1 Clarias laeviceps | reverse complement strand
ATATATATATATATATATATATATATATAGATGTAGTGGTTAGCACTGTCGCCTTGCACCTCCAGGGTCCGGGTTTGATTTCCGGCCAGGCTTGATTCCCGTCTCTGTGTGCTAACATGCCAGTTAGGCTAATTGGCGTTCCCAAATTGTCCGTAGTGTGTGAATGTGTGTGTTAGTGTATGTATGTGTGTGTACCCTGCAATGGATGGCACCCTGTCCAGGGTGTGCACCGCCTCATGCCCTAAATCTCCTGGGACAGGCTCCAGGCCGCCCGTGACACTGTATACAGGATGAAGCGGTATAGAAAATGAGTGAGTCGCATAGTGGTTAGCACTATGGTCTCAAACTTCCAGGTTTGAGGGTTTGAGTCCTGTCTTTGGATCCCTATTCATGGAGTTTTAAAGTTCTGCCTGTGCTTAGTGGGTTTCCTGTAGGCACTCTGGTTTCTTTCCAAAATCCAAAGACATGCAGATTGGGCTAACTGGAATTTTCAAATAGCCTTTCGTGTGTGAGTGTAACATGTACCATGTACAGAGTAAGCGGTATAGAAAGTGAGTGAGTGAGTAAGTGAGGGTGAGTGGGCAGTGGGCGAGTGGGTGAGAGAGGGTAAACCCTGGACACGGAGCCAATCCATTGCATGGGCCACACACACTCACACGCTCATTCACACACTACAAGTAATTTCAAAATGCCAATTAGCCTAATCTGTATGTCTTTGGACTGTGAGAGGAAACCGGAGAACTCCAGAGGAAACCCACCAAGTAGGGGAGAACATGCAAACTCTGTGCACACAGACCCCAAGACAGGAATTGAACCCGGACACTGGAGGTGCAAGGCGACAGCGCTAACCACTACTCGGCCATGCAGCCTAAATTTAGGAATATACTGCATAAATAGAAAACACCAAAATTCTTTATAACATTCAGCTATTGGGAATCCGTCTCCTTTGTTTTGATGATACAGGAAAGATAGATTCTGGGATTTCTGGGAGAGATCTGGTTTACATTAGAAGCTGAGACATGGCTTTAAGAAGGAGTAGGGAGGATTCAGGGTGGTGGGGTGAATACTTTTTCACAGAGAACAGAGGTTAAAGATGTAGCTTAAAGGAAGATGATGTGTAAAAGTCTGGTCTTCTCATAGGCTTGTGTTAAAGAGGAACGATAACGGAGTTAAGGAAAGAGTGGTGAGAGAAAACATACGGGTTCCTCGCTTAGTTCATTTTCACACAATTCGAGAGGAAACGAGTTTCCTGTTATGTGACTTTCTCCACAGAAACGCTCACAAGGTCACAGACAAAACATCCTAAATAATACACGTTCAAACTGTTCACTGAGGCCATGTGTGTGTGTGTGTGTGTGTGTGTGTGTGTGTATGTGCATACAGTATGTGCCTTCACCATTTCAGAGGCAAAGTTCACTGTGGAAGGAAAAAGTGATTTCATGACCATATCTCTATAAGAGTATAAGAAAGCGGGGCGAACGAGAAAAAAGGCGAGGCGGGAAAAAAGACGACAGCATGGCCGGCTGCCACTGAAACTCATTTTTTCCACCGGGTTTCCCAAGGACAATGGAAGTGTGTTGGGAATGAGAAACACTCACACACTTTCATACACAAAGCAATAAGGGAACCGCATACATATTTGACTTATTTTTAGACATTTGACCTTATATGATACCCTGAAGATGTAGATCTCTTCTCCATCATGTTGTTCGATCGCATTCAATAAGAAAACGAGAGAAAATACACCTGCGGCAAATTGTAGCGCTGTTTCACATTTAAAGGAACGAGTGCTAAGGACAAATGGAAAAAAACAGAGTTGCATTAACTCCAAGGGCAAATTAAGGAAAACTACTTGTATTAAAATAATTATTGTAAAATATTGAAAAGGGACCAACTGCTAATTATAATTTCTACATATTTCCTCGTATTTTTAAAACTTATTTACATTCTTTTTATGATTCTGAAAAGCTGCACCTCCAGGGTCCGAGGTTCGATTCCCACCTTAAATCAAGTCCAGGGACATCCAGGTTAGGCTAATTAGTGTGTGAATTTGTGCATGCTCCTCCTTATCTTGTCTTAAGGGTGTGAAACTGCAATGTTTAACTGTACTGCTTTATTTTTTGTAATTATAAAGGTTTCTTTATGGATTCCTGCAAAATATGACCTTTTATGAGACATCATAAAGCCACTGGAAGTGTGAAGGTACAGTCTTTTTTTAGTCTACTTTTAACCTCTGTAAGATTGTAATGCCTGCCAAAAGTCAAAGTTGAAGTTGTTTTGTCTCAGGCAACAGCTCTTTCGGGACAAATCCGAACAGAATTTCAGGATGAATGTCTAACACGGATTTCCTGAAGTGCTCTTGAAGTGGTTAAGCACTTCCAGTTTGTATGAATTGACCACGCATTCACAAGCTTCATCAATCGACAAATCAACATTTTTATTGGAAGAACCAGGAAGAAGCCAACATGGAAATGTGAAAATGCACACAGATAGTGACCTAAGCTCAGGATAAAACTTCCTCCTTCGTATCTGTTATTGTCCCCTTAGCATTATACTCTTTTCAAAATGTGTTGAATAAGTTGAACCTGATTGAGCCATCTCTACCGTTCAGTTGAGGTAAACTATGCTGAAGAAAATCCACTAGATATGGTTCTGTCTTTAAACAGTATGTCTTTTCAATTGTTTCATAGTATAGCATAAGAAACAACATCGTTCTAATGCCCAAAAACACACACAACTTTGCTATTTGTACAGTAAATATATTGAGACTTGTACCATTAAGTGACATCTCAACCATTTGGAAGAGGCCAATAGTGGGGTCTGTTTTTAGGATGTTAAAGTGTTAAATAATTAGATTTTTCCCATAAAACACCAACTCAGCTCCATCACATAAGTATGTTGACTATGACACTACAAGTGCCTTTCTTTTCTAACGTAAGATGAAGTCAAAAGTGACACTAAAGTGAGTCCCTATGGATCAAGCGCTGCATCAGGCCTGACCTCTCACAGAACACTTCATTCATCGTTGTCCGTCCTATATAAACACTCTCAGATAAAAGAGTATGATAGTGAGACATGAGGACCGCAACCTCCATCATACTAGGAAAGGTGAGAAAGACCAATGCAGACTCCAATTGGAGATCTTTACATGCACTCAAGCATGCAAGCACACACTCAGTCACTCACACAAGTATACAAACGCACACACAAGCCTATATCATTCACCGCCTAAACAGGTGCAGTGTACAGTATAATGTCCTAATATGGACACAAATGACCAGCAGTCTCTCAATCTGCAACACATGCTCCTGTCCAACCTGTGATGCCCAAAGGCAGGAGAGTTAACACACACACTCACACACACACACACTTACAGCTGGCACACATGCATAATGAGTCCAAAAGGACTGGGAAAGCAGCTGGATAAATTTCACAAGTGTCACTAAGGCTATTCTGTGCTATAAGGGACCAAGAACATTCTTCAGGCTTGTAACTACATCCCTTTTTATTAGTTTCTCTGTAGTCACTAAATAATTCATAGTTGCCGCTAAATAACTTTATGATAGTAAGAGTCTGAGGTTAGGAGGTGAGAACAAGCTGAAAAACCTGTTAAAACCAGAAAGCAATATTTCAGACATGCTATATTTCTTTCTTAAGGTCATGGGAAACAATTAATGATTGGGAAGAATATTTATTATACATTAAAGCATATGACCAGTTATTCTATTGCTTTTATAACACTGCAATTTTTATGGGCTGTTCATGTCAAACCGGGACTTTTGATTGTACAGCACAACAGAATACAGTTATGAGAGTATAAACTACCTTTATTTCTCTATATAATCCCCTGCTACACTAATGCACTTAACCCAGTGTTTCACTAGTGCTTGGATACCATCAAGGTAAAAAGTTTTCTCAGAACGGACTGCCTGCTACATGTCTGAAACTGGCCTCCCAGGAACTCCTTTATTGGCCCAAACATGAGGAAATGGCTTGGAGCCATTGAAGTTTGGAGGACTGTAGGGGAGATGTAGCAATAATGTGCAAGTGGTGTTCATGAATAATTGTGTATACAGTTCCAACATACAGCTGCATCTCTTCCTCAAGTTGGTTACATGTGATCCACTGACTTTTCAAGGATCAGGCGTTCCACTGAAACTGAAAGTTCACAGGAATGACTGCAGCGAGCTCCGAGCCACCGTGAACGGGATGGTTTTTACTGAGCATGTTTTACTGAGTCTTATTACTGTAATGTGCTTGAAGTCTTCTGTAAATGTCAATCGCTTTTATGCCTACATTCACAAGAAATTTCATCATAAGTCTCGATTTGACTTGACATGTTTTCCCATTGTGATTAAAAAATGTATTTGGTTCATATTTTACCTTAAAGAATTACAACAAATGTTTAATCATTGCAATGGATGAATGTTTAAAAGGTAATTAAATTATTAACATGGTCAAAACAATTTGTATAACATGACAAACCCCCCCTAAAAACAAATGTGTTTAAATGGAAGGTTGTTTTTAATAGGATTTTTTTACAAATAGTTCTGAACTTTCTGAAAGGCACATATTGATACTTTTACCATAAAATGACATCTCAACCATTTGGAAGAGGCCAATATTGGGATCTGTTTTTAGGTTGTTAATCATTTCATTTTTGCCATAAAAAAATAATAATAGTTATTTTATATAGTAAAATAATAGTCATCCTCATTTTTATCTTATATATTGTGTATTCCGTTTGAGAATTTGCTAAAAATAAAATTTAATTGAAAAAAAAAAAGCTATTCTTTTTATCCATTTAATGTTGTAGAACAGCCATGAAACAAGCTCCTGTTACTATTGATGTTACAGCGGATATGAACAGTCAGTCCCTCACTAGTCAGTTTTCTTTTCTTTTTCAAACTTAGCTTATCATGAAACCAAAGTCCTCCTTTCTAAAGGCTGTTTTAAAACACGCAAACGAGCAGATTTACTTCTTAAAAGCAGTGACGTGGAGACTACTTCCAAAAATGCAAAATAGACTGCAAAGTCTTAATTAATTAGACATCGAGCTCATTAATTTGCCATGCAGCTCAAACTATTACAGTGTTGAGCTAATCGTCAGAAAGGAGGATTTACAACATGACTAGAGTTAATAGGGTTACTTTAGTTATATGAAATGCATACACACAATTTAAGTTATAAAAGGGCCTGCTGCAGCAAACACCAGAGACATTTACTTATAAAGTACGTCAACTTCAGCAATCTTCAGTTCTCTAAATGGTTCTGTGTTTTAGTAGTCCATGTCAAATGTCAGGAAAAATAAAAGACATGACCGATACTAACAGGTCCTAACTCATTATGCCTCTGTGGTCTGTTAGCCGCCAACACAAAGACTTTAAACAGAGTCCCAGTTGGACCATGCTGCAAAGTGGAACGGAGAATTCGCATTCGGCAGGACAGCACGTCAATCCACAATTAACAGGAAATCTAGCATCAGACCACCACTAATGCACTGGCACTTACTCATTTTGGTGCAATATAAAAATAGAGACCTGAGCATGAGGGGGTTTAAGGCAAGGTTAGTGTGAATGCCTCGTCTCCTCTCCTACAGAGATTCTATGGTAATTAGTCTTCCACTCGTTCAAACAGCCGGAGGAAAAGCTGACTCCTGTGTAAACAGTGAATAAACGGTTAGAAATAGCTGCGTCGACCCCACAAGTGTGCTGCTTCATGTCTCACAAAAAAGGAACCTCAGTAACCACGAAGGATCCCATAGTTATAACGCTGCTTGTTTATTTTTTCTGCTTCCTGCTATGTTTTATTAAAAAGTATAGTCAGGGATGTGAAGTTTGTTGAAATCTGCTAATCAAGAATAAGGAAAAAGGAGCTGTGGAAATTTGTAAAAAAAAAAAAAAAGCTTCAGACGGTTTGGGGCACTCAGGGACAGACGCTCCCTTCTTCCAGTCAGCTGCTGTCACAGCTGTTACTAGGCCTGACCAAGCAACAACTGATGGGGTCAAAAACATACAGTTGACTCCCAGTGTGCATTCGCTCCCAGTGAAATCCCCAAACTTCTCACAGTAGGAACTTCATCAAGACCTGACACAAAGCATGCCTTGTCTCAGTCACACATGGAAGGCATTTCAGTGTTTCATATTAAACCATTTGCTCCATCATTTTTATCTGCAATGCACTTAATCGCTCTTGTTTCTCTTGTGGACAGCCCGTAAAATAAAAAACACAGTTAACATGTTTCAGATTTATAAAAATGAAATATTTGTACCTCATGCTGACTGAATGCTTCAGTTTTGACTGTGTTATTTTGACCGCATCTATTTTTACTTTTTTTTTTTTGCCAGTTCCACGTTTAGTAACCACTCTATCCTGGTCAGGATCCCAGCGGATGTGTAGCCAGTTCGTCACAAAGCACCATACAGTACATACACGTTCACACACTTAGTTCTTTAAAATCTACATCCTTGTTCATTATGGATTCAGTTAGATACTTCAGATTGTAAAAATACTCCATTCAAAATATCTCATTCATAGAAATGAATTTAAATGACTTCCACAACAGTTACATTCACTCTGATTATGTCTCATTCTTGTGCAAAGTGCTGACAAGAAAACTACTTACTTTTGGACAAATCCCTCCAAGTAAATAAAACACTAAGAGTAATTAGGTTTTGGGCGGCACATTGGCATAGTGGTTAGCACTGTGGCCTCGCACCTCGCAGAGCCGGGGTTTGATTCCTGTCTTGGGTCTGTGAGTGTGTCTGGAGTTAGCTCCTTCTTTCTGTGAACAGTGGAACCTCGGCACATGGATTTAATCCGTTCCAGAGGCGAGTTCTTAAGGCGAAATTTCATATCGCATTTTTCCATAGGATATACAACCAGATAATCGGTTCCAGCCACCCAAAAATATTACCAACACTATAATGATATTTTTGCATACAAAAACAATCAAAACATTTAGAAAAGACATGTAAATGAAAGAAATATACAGTACAGTACACCTCACTTAACCTTAATGTATGATTCCTCTTGGCACCAACTGCTTTAAAAATGAAACTGAAACTGGCTCTCTTTTCTTTTTGCTACTGTCCCTGCTGCATTCTTGGGATCCATGGTGCTACTATACTGTATGTCTTCACTAAATCCTACACAAAATGGCAAAAAAAAAAATTGTAAACGCACTTCGCATGGGTTTTGACTGACGAAAACAAGTTTTGAACGGCTCCTGGATGTACGCGCAACTTAGCCAGTATTCAGTTCGGCTTGGTTCGTTTATTCATATGCCAAAAATGATTCGCAGTCAGAGGCAAATTTTTAGCAAAATTAAGAATAAGGTGGAAATTCTTAAGGTTAGGTCATATGTAAGTATTCTGTAGGGTCGTATGTACATATTCTGTATTCTGGTTTCCTCCTACAGTCCAAAGACATGCAGATTATGAGTACTCTTATTTAGTCTGCAATGAAATGAATAGGTGTACCCCGCCTCATGCCCAGAGTCCCCTGGGATAGGCTTCAGGCCGCCTGTAATCCTGAACAGGATAAGTGTTATAGACAGTGAGTGAGCGAGGAAGTAATTAGGTTTTATTTGTTTTGAGGAATTCCTAGCAGCTGTTACTGAATGTGAGTTAACAATATGTGGTAATTTTTTGCATTCACATTAAGGACAGTTCCTGGGCCTTCCTGACCTTTAGTCTAAGCTAAGCTTTTGATATAAGCTCTGCCCGAATATGAGCCAATTTACTTCAACTTTCAACATGATAACAATAAATGAAACTCTGTAAGAACACCGGGTTTATAAGATTCATTCAGACTCTTGGCATATAACAAAGCACAAGCTGTGCATTAAAGTTCCCATATTTGACTATTTTTAACAAGTTAATATAAGTCCCAGAGCGCTATCAAAATGTGTCTCTTAATGCTCCAGCTGAAATACCCTCAGGTTATACATTTTATCGTAGCTCGAACTCCATCAGTTTCACTCCTCCTACAAATGTGCCAGGGGACGGGCTCTTCTTAAATGATGTCACAACAGGGGAAATCTTTAACTATCAGTACAAAACTGGAAAAAGTACAAAAGGCAGTGAGTGTTTTTCTTCTCATGTTTTTATTCATGTTTTTGTTCATCCACTCCAGTTGCATAATAGGTCCCCTTTAAAAGGACAGGAGAGCTAGTCTGCAGTGCTGCCAGGTCTCAGCAAATTTTTTAAACTACCCCAGATATAATTCCCTTTTTCTAAATCTTTATATTGGACACAAGTTCACAATTATGTACATGAATTTCTATGTACATGATTTTTTTTTCTGAAGGTGGCCTAATTGCCTAATAAGCCCTGGCACATCCTGCTGGTGTGACTCAGGGAACTAGCACTTTATATAAATAAATGTTTGAAGCAACCAAATGGCTTCAGTTGTAAAGGCTGGAACGAACAACAGGTGGAACTGGCAGACAGTGGGGAAGGGCACTAACAAGAACCGGAAACGACTGCCAAATACAAAAGGTGGAAGCTTGAGGGGCCAGAAATTAGGTGGATGTGACTGAGATCGGACGTGTTTGCTTTACTGTGATTATCCTGGCTGCGCTTTATTATCCTCCACTTAATCATTAGGCTTGAAGATCCAGACTGAAACTGTTTTTACACCTCTATTATGCTGAAAAAAATAAAATGAAATGTACATTTCACCACATTATCCACATATTAATACCATGTTAAAGGACTTGCTCATGAATATAAGAGCTTACATAAGATTGGATGTTGTAATATTCAGGCTATAGGTTGCTCTAAGCCTTTACCATAAACACTTGTGTTGTATACTGTACACACTGAATGAGGAGGTAAAGCAGAAAATAATATCACACACACACACACACACACAATGTTCATTTACCATAACCATTTATGCTGTATACACACATACTTAACAAAGAGATAGCAGATAATGATATCACACACACACACACACACAAAGTCAGAGGGAGAAAAAGATAAACCATATCTTAAGATGAGTGTCTGCTGAGTCTGCTGATTCCTCACTCTTGCGTCGAGACAAACACACACACACACATACACACACACACGTTTATTTCAAGTCACAGACAGAAACAAGCCATCATGCTGACGATTTCGAGAAGTTTTCCCTTTGCTTAGGTTTATCCATGTAATGGACTTGAGACACTGAGAAACAACAGATATGAGGAGTAAACGATTATGTAAGCGCAGTGTAAATTAGTGTGTTTACCACGTTCACCATCAGTTTTAGTTACTTTGGGGAAATTGGAATACAAGTCAAATACACAAAGCACTTCAGAAACACTCAAAATGGAGTACTATAAATCGAACATCTGTCTGCCCACAGCTGTTGCATAAACACACACACACACACACACACACACACACACACAAACACTCACACAGACATGGTTCAACATTCCCAAAAACTGCTCCTTGGGAAATATTCTTAACTTATTCTCTAGCATTCTGTTAGGTTTAGTAGATGACTAAGACTGCTGCTTATGTCTGGAAGATGGAGGCATTCTTCTGGCAACCCAGAGTCAGCCTAGTCAATGACATCATCAGGCTGCTGCTGACAGCACTCTGTGCCTGATACCGTGGACAACAGATACTGCTACGGCGTCCTCTCGGGCTCCTGGCATTCACAGCCATGCTACAGAGGTCACATAGTCACCAGTATGACTCTTACTCTATGTATTTCAACAGCTGAACCAGAGTTTAGAGTTATTTATAGCACAGCATTGTTGAATTCGTAATTCTGAATGGACAGACAGTGTTGATTAATTTTCTATAATAGCAGTTCCAGCTTAGCAGTAGTTCCAGCTGCAGAATTTATATGAATGCACATTCTAATGTGTTATACAAGGAATTGTATAATGGCTTACCAAGAACAGATTTTTTAAATGGTCTCGAGTGTGAGCACTTTGTTATAGTAACCTGTAACTTTAAGACTTATGGAATGAAACAGCTTTGTACTTTCTGTTAATAGCTGTTAAAAGCTACATACATGTCAACAAGAGCTAAATTGTCTCTTTTGTGTTACACAATATGAAATATAACTATTAATAGATTAAAAGTGTTGGGACTTTTTATTGTGCAGAACAACAGAACACAGCTATGAAAGTAAAAACTCTCTTTATTTCTCTATATAATCCCCTGCTACACTAATGCACATACCCAAGTTTATACTTGTGCTTGGATACCATTAAGGTAAAAAGTTTTCTCTGTACGCTGGAAGCATGATCGGACTGCCTGCTTCACATTTGAAACCCTGGCCTCCCAGGAACTCCTTCAGTGGCCCAAACATGACTTGTAGTTCCTGCAATGTGCAAGTGGTGTTCATAAATGATTGTGTGTACAGTTCTCACAGACAGGTGCGTCTGTTCTGTAAATTTGTTACAAGTTGTCTATTGAGGATCAGGCCACTCGCTGAATGTTCACATAAACTACTGCAGTGAGCACCGAGCCATATTGAACCAAGAAATTTCATTTACAATTCCCGGGTTTGGAGTAAAAGCGCCCTGTATAAGTAAGTTGCAGTGGTGTAAGAGGAACGCAACGCACTTCAGAACATATTGCTATTAGAAAATAATCATGCTCAGGGTGGTCACGTGCTTTAAATCATAGCCACTGATTAATTATTTGCATATGCACCAGACATAGCATTATTCTTTACTTATTACTGTGGTTTACTTCCACACTCATACGTTATCCTTCTTTTTGAAAAGTCATATCACATTATTATGAATTATGGGAAAGTAGATGATTAACCACTACTTCATCGCATCATTAAGAAACTTACTACTGGTCTCCTAATCATAACACAAAAGATCCAGGAAGTGAAAAGCCATGTACGTGTATCTACTTTTATGTACTGCAGGTGTGCAATATACTTTTAGTTCTATCCTTCACTCTTCTACATGTGCATGCTCAAGTACAGGCCTCCTTTAGCTTAACTGGCATACGAAAAATCTGTTTTTTCCATCCCTGTGCTAAAAGACTCAGAGCGTGTATAATTCCTAGTGGGCAGGCAGTCAGCTGGCATATAAAACTCCAGAAACAAGGACAAAAATCACGTTCTTGGAATTTTGTAAGCATACAGCTCCGAAATATCCAAATAAACTTTACTGACGGTTTAATCACACCGTAAACAACAAGATGTTTGGTCATGCAAGAGATTCAATAAATTAAAAAACAACAACAACAACAAAAATAAGGACGTGTACATGAGTATCTGCTGTCACATGTACGTACATCTAGAATTGACTGGTGCAAAGTTTCTGTTTATGTAATTGACTAATATTCTAGAAGGCTGATCAGGGAACATGTAATCAGTATTTGTGACAGGAAGACGGGAAGTAAAGATTAGACAGCACTTGAACAATCAAAGTAAGCGTGTGGGTCTGTGTGTGTGTGTGTGTGTGTGTGTGAGTTCTCATTCCACTCGAACATTCCACAGAACTGACTAGCTGACACATGGTAACAATTAGAGACACTATTTTATCTAAAGAGGAGAGTGAACATGCACACACACACACACACACACACGAGCGAGTGGGGGCATATATTATATATACGTTGGGGGTGGGAGGTAATTCTATCGCTACCAGTCAGAGTGCTCAATGCTAAGCTATATTCTATATAACTGTCTCTGAGCTGTAGCAGAGAAAATTCCAGATTTAAGCAAGGACATGCTTCAGAATAGTCAAAAAAGTTTTAAGTATTCCCTGGTTGTAAGTTCTGCCATCATACCTTCTGATTCTTCTCTGCTAAAGACATAGGAGGTTTTTAAGTTATCCTAAATAATTTAAATTAGTATTTTGTATCTTTCTCTCTGTCTCAAAAATATAATATAAATAATGTCAGCTAATAAGCTAGTTAACAAATTCCTCTGGTCATTCAGGGTTAACTCTTTTTAACTGTTTTTCTCCAAAGGTTATCTTTGTTGTCAACTTATCAGCTTGCAATTGAAATACAACTTTAGTATGAAAGTGTCAAAGATTTAGCAAGAATATGTGCACTAATTGTTTCATTACCCCATGTGCTACCTTTATCACAGTTTGTCTTAAAATAATTTAAACTTAATTATAACTTTAAATAACTTCATACTGCCTAAAAAACAGTGTTTTTACGTGGCTGTTTCATTTGGTCATTCATGTCTCAGTCAATGCAAAAGCCTCATAATCTGATTAGCATGTTTAGCCTAAATGTTTTGTAGCTAGCTGGACACCTCTGGGGGGCTTTGGAAACAGCAACTTAGGGGAAAATAACCCTTATCCACAAATTCTTTTTATTTCCATAAAAGAACTCCACAGCAAATAGAGTTAATATATGAAAGCATCTAATTATTGAGGTAAGAATCTGAGTGCTCGATGCTAAGCTATATTCTATATAACTGTCTCTGAGCTGTAGTAGAGGAAAATCCAGATTTAAGCAAGGACATGCTTCAGAATTGTCAAATAAGTTTTAAGTATTCCTTGTATGTCAGTTCTGAAATGACAATTTCATCAGGTTGTGCAAAGTGGGCTTGCTAGTGACCTTTGCAACAGCGCTTTAAAATGCCTTAAAATAAATTCATAACAGATAAATAAAAGTTTATATAGTCATCTTCTTTGTTAATTCAAATGTAATTCAACTCTGAAACATAGCCCTGATTAAGATTTTTTATTAGCACCTTTCAGTTAAAGCTAGATTTCTGCATTACAGTTCTGCTACTGGCCGGCACGGTGGCTTAATGGTTAGCATTGTTGCTTTGCATCTCCACGGTTCGGGTCGACTCCCGCCTTGGGTCTGTGTGCATGAAGTGTGCTTGGCCCGTTCCTCCGGGTACTCCGGTTTCCTCCCACAGTCCAAATACAGTGGAACCTTGGATTACGAGCATAATTCATTCCAGAAGTGGGCTTGTATTCCAAAGCACTCGTAAATCAAAGCAAATTTTCCCATAAGAAATAATGGAAACTAAAATTATTCGTTCCACAGCCCCAAAAAAATAAATACATAAAAATAAAACAAATTAACCTGCACTTTACCTTTAAAAAAGTAAAAATAAATCCCGACAGATAAGTGTTTCCGTTTATGGGCGCAGGTGCTGTGTGTGTTTTTGCGTGAAGCTAAAGTAAGAGGAGACTCCTTTTACCTTTCTCCTCTCTTACTTGAATTTCACACAAATACACACACACACACACGTTAACGGAAAGACTGTTTTGTCTGAAAAATTAGCAAAGGAACATTGCTAATGACACTCGCGTGACCGCATACTAATGGAATCACTGCTGTAAAACAAACAAACGAACCTGCACTTTACCTTTGAAAAGAATCGCAACAGAGCAGTGTTTCTGTGTAGAGCAGAGAGAGTGTGTGTGTGTGTGTGAAGCCAAGAGGGGGTGGGGGTATATAAAGGGAGGGAGTGTGCATGTGAAGGGACATGCTGTCAAATTACACGCGCACACACATAACGACAGGCTGAAACAGAGAGGGAGAAAATGGATCTTTTTATCTTTAACCTCTCTAATTAACTTTTTTTTGCTTTACACACGCGCTGTACACACACGCATACAGCCACAAAATAAAATATGTTTTATGCGCACACACATGGTCACAGTGTTATAATAAACAAAACACACGTGCGCGGATGTTGATTATACCAGTAAGAGACGAGCACTAAGACCCAGCAGGGGAGACGATTATCCACAATTCCGCAGCGCAAGAAGAGAAAAAACATTGGCTTAGTTGTGATCAAATGAAAACAAGAAGCGCACACGTGATACATGATACTCGGTAGTCGTAAACCAAGACTTGTTCGTTTTTCAAGTCAAAATGTATTAAAAATCTTTGCTCGTCCTGCAGAACACTCGCAAACTGCGTTACTCGCGATCCGAGGTTCCACTGTACATGCAGATTAGGCTATCAGGCGATTCCAAATTGCCCATAGTGTGTGATTGAGCATTTGAGTGTATATATGTGTGTGCCCAGAGATGGACTGACACCCCATCCAGGGTGTAACCCACCTCGTGCCCTAAGTCTCCTGGACACCCCACGAACCTGTATACAGGATAAAGTGGTATAGAGGATGAGTGAGTGAGTGAGTTCTGCTACTGGAGTGCCTTTAGAAGCAGACAGTTGTGAGGGAAAAGACTTTTACTATCATAAACAAATTTGCTTTAAATAAAAAAAAAAATGTCTTATTGCACGAAATAGAACTACAGCATAAAAACATTTAGAATGTTGTTAGCACACACAGCACAAACAATGCTTCACAGCCAAAATGGATAAAAATGTATTAAACAGGTAAAAAGCATTAGAAGTATCATAAGAGGTTCTGGACCCAAAGTGTAGCTTAAATAATTCTAATGGTTCATTGGTGCATTAGAAATTATAAATTTTGTTTAAAATGTTTTTAAAAGTAACATACATTTTCATTGAATTATAATATCATAGTTCAGGGCTGCCTGCTGTTCACAGATATCGCAGCTCTCCTGTTGGATGATACTGGCAAAATCCCTACTTTAAAAAACGATATGTAACGTACCCTAACATATATCCATACATAACAAGACATAGAAAGTGGAAACGAGAAATCAATCCCCATGCTGAATGTTCTAATTCACTCAACAATTCACTTTCTCCCTTACTAGTCTTAATTCCAGCTGTGTGGTTTCCCAAAGACATCTGGATTTGATAGAGTTAAAGCAGAGTAAAAGCACATTGGTTTCCAATTGATGCTGTCATGCAGTGGTATCCAATAAGTCTTCACTGACCATTTTAAAATCCCCCAGCATTGATGTCGGGTGTTATTATTATTATTATTATTATTATTATTATTAATTCTATAAGCAGCAATGTTTGGTGTAATAATTCAACAGCCCATATGCATCCTACTAGTAAAGGTCAAGTACTTCTACACTAGGCTTTGGACACCAAATATGAGTGGCTAAATTATTATTTTTTTAACATTAAAAGAGATTGAAATATCAGTAACAGGTTTTAGATTTCCATGTTCACCACTATTAAGAAATCTTCACATTCCGAAAGAGACTTGATGTCAGCTCATGTTTCTGGAAATCATGGCTACTACTTAAGTAACCTTTAAGCTCTGCAATCCATTTCCCCACTCGTTCAGTCTTGTCCCCCAGCAGCCTCACTCCGTTTAGCTTGGGGTCTATTTCCAGCACCTGTCAGTGGATAGAGCCCAGAGTCCAGCTGTCTCTGCATCAATCACCCACTCAGAAAAGATCTAATGCAGGGCATTTGAATCAATTACATGATTTGGCAAATGCAAATGACAAAAATGCTCTTTTCTGCTATTTGAAAAAAACGTAGCATCAGGATTGAAAAAGAAGGAAAAAAAGTAAAGCTAGTTGATTTGTTACATCATTCTAATAAGTTGCAACTCCTTTGGCATACGCAACAGCACGAATGTGTACAGGCCTTTGAATGGGATACAACAAGAAAGAGAAGTGATTGTTTTGGTAGCTATAAGGTCTCGCTACATTTATATCTCTTTAAAAGCAAGGCTTTGTAGCCATCCAAATACCTATGGCATATTCATGCTGTTCCAAATGATGTGCATCATGCTATTAGGTATGTGTAACTAATAAACTGGCAATCAAGTGTATGACAGGGTTGAGATCTTGATCTTGAGGTATTGTACACTGGATCAAGGAATGCCTGCTGGTATTCTCTGCCATAAACATACTGGAAGTGTCCATCCAAAAGATCCTGGGCTTCATTGTGTTTAAACACACCAAGTTATTCAGGTTGGTATCAGGTTCTTATTATGTTCCATGGTAAACCTATTATACATTCTTTCATTCACATTCAGTAACTGCATGCTGGATCTTGAGCTTATCGTGGGAACATCGGTCATAAAGCTGTAATACACCCTGGATCAGGTTGCCAATCCATCTCAAGGCGCACTCACACTTACACACTCATTCACACAAAGGGGCAGTTTAAATTAGACCCCTTACATACCAGCACGTTTATAGGAGGTCTCAGGAAACCCAAAAAAAACAAAAAACTGAGAAATCCCACATGGGGGAAATGCCAAAAAAGTGCACACAAACAGTAATCCAAGTTCAACAGTGAACAGGTTTGTTCTAAGACAGAAACATCATGCATTGGAACTATTATGCTACATCTAAAGGAACTTGGTCCAATTGTTCAAGTAAACACCAAAACCATCTCTATCCAAACAAAAGAAATGTTTTGAAGCAAAATCTACTGAGGAAGAAATTTTGTAATTTGAGTAACTCAATGCTACTTAACGCAATTCTCATTCTACAGTATAAAACAAATATAACACTAAATGTAAACTGTAGGTAATGAAAATAGAATAGGCAGTATACGGTACATGGCCCTGTGACAATGTACAGTGCATGTGTGATGATACCAAAAACCTAGAGTGCAATAATTCCTCTTAAAGTAGTAAGCTGATTCTTATAGAACCTAGCCTGAGAGAGAGGTAGACTGGTGGTGGGAGATTTTCCTGGTCCTCCACCAGTCGACCCCACAGAGAGCAGTAGAGAGTGGTCCATGACAGGTGCCCTTCTAGAAATGTTCATGTTATCACCAGTGACAGCTGGGCCCAAACCTACTGCTCTGGAGTGTGTCTGAGTCTGCTGACCTATTTTCTTCTCCTCACACACTGTGGTCACTTTGAACACACATCTGTTACTAATCAAATTGTGTCCCTATGTATACTCCAGAGCTTAACTACTTGCTCAGCCTCCACATATTTTGTGCTACAATGTCCTGATTTATCCATCATAGGAATAATATTAGATCTGGTGTCGTTCTTTAACTCACTGATTTTGTATCCACAAAAAGACATCAGCACCAATGATGACTGATTGGGAATACTGAAAAAATGGACTAAAATGTATTCATTCACTCAGATCACTTGATGAAAAGTAAGAAACTACAGTATTTAAGTCAGAAATCAGCCTCTACTTCATGCATGTATTTTTCACAAACATTCATGAAATCACTTTATGCTATTTCTTAATTCTGAATAATATCATTTAAATGGCATTTTTAAGAAAGAAAGGCTAGTCCATATATTCTAGCCTTTCCCGATCGGCATTATAACCTATAAACAGCATTCTCCCAGTAGAGATAGCAAGAAGCATGCCAAGGTACTTAGTCAAGCCAATCCCCATTTATTCTCTTCGCTTGGAAAGTTCTGCCAGTTTTCAATCACTTTCCAAAAAGTTGATTGATTACCTACTGTATTTCCATCAAATTGTATGCAAATATTCTGTGGATGAGATCAGTTTTAACATCTCCTGTCAGATTTGCAAATTCTACCATTGCATAGAGAGAGTTGGACTTGAGATGAGAGACAATGGAGGCGAGTACAAGTGTGCTAATGAAACAAAGAGTCCAAAGCGAGCTTCCAGGAACAAAGGCTGCCAATACATTACCCTGTCATGGGGAGCAAGTTTCTACTGCCGTCTCTTCGGGTGAATAAAACCCTCGCTTCTCTCATCATTTTTCTATTATCACCACATGATCCTGTCATCAGACATCCATTCCTGCTAAAAAAAACATTCACATCCTGGCTGAGCTCACATCTTATCTTATGTATACTTCCTTAGAGGTGTGTGCAGGATTTTGTAGAGTATGAACATGGAACTAACATGCCTTGTGCCTCTGATCTGCAATATGTTTGGCAAAACAAATGCAGCCTTTAAACAGCATTATTTCATAGCTCTGACTATGCATTATTGAGTATGACAAGCACTTCCACAGACTTCGGAGATTCACTTACGCTACAAAAAAGAAAAGACAATTGATTTTCCAGAATAACCTCCACTGTAACATTGTACTGAGAATCGATTCTATTCAAATGTCATTTCCAGGCCCACAGCAGATTTCCACATGAAGTATCGCACTGAAATCCTTTGAGCATGGACCGTGAATTGGACTTAGAGCAGACACACACCCTCCAGCGATGGACACACTCAGTTTCTGCACTTTCTGACCCACCACAGCTGTGTTAAATATGTATCGCTGTGTGTGTACTGTATGTGTGTGTATGTATGTGTAAGTGAGTGAGTGAGTGAGCGATGTAAACACGCATTTGCACAACAATCCACTACATAGAGTGTCAGTCATGCACAAGAATAAACTGTTGTTCATGTTGTCTAGTGTTGTTTGTCTTATAAATGAGAACTAACAATACACACAGATTTCTGTGTGATGATGCCATCGAAGTATAACGGCTGCAACGTTGTTAATGTGACGGCTCCATCTATTTCACTCGCGGAAGTTATAAATATGCAAACGCAAAATGTGTCAGAAGCAATTAATTATTGCACGATAAATGTGCAAACTAAACTTTCACCAAGACGACTTGTTTAATAACTTCTTGCATGATGAATATGCTGATAAAAACTCAGAAATGCTTAAAATACTGAATATGCTTTGGAACAGTGTCAATGAAACATTCTATAAATCAGCTGTTACAGTCTGAAAAACACCCTTTGACAAAACGCTGGTGTGACGGGAGGTGAATGTTCTGATTCATCATTCAAAACTCACAAAGTCACATCTGGAGCATCTGGATTCAACAGAATACCAACCACATTCACCACATGTGATTTGTTAAAAGTCCTTTCGCATGTTGCAAGCTTATTTAAAGCTGATAATAATAGGATAACAATAGGAACGTATAAAACAGAACATTGATGCAGTTTTATCACAACAGACAGGTTTTACGCTTCTGCTTTTAGCCAGAGAATAAATAATCTCATGGTTGCAGCAGTGGTGTGCATTATGATTCACTTAACTGAGAAACTACAAGTTCAAAAACATCAAACAGTAGGAATGCTATGTTTGATTTTTTTTGATTCACTAAACAAAGATTGTTTATTGTGATAAAGATTATAAATATTGTGAAGCTTTGATCCTTTTTTTTTTGATAGTTTTTATGTTTTTAAAACTATTCTAAAATGAATAAATGTACATAATTAGTAATATAGTTCCATGAACAATATATTTGCTGATATTTCATCTTGACACATAAAAATAAAAAAAAAACAATGGTGTGAATCGATTCACTTAAAAGAGTTGCGCGAATGGAACCGATTCACTCGCGAATCACTCTCCACTCCACTCCAGATTTGCAGAAGTTACACCTGGTGCCAAAGCACACAGCTTACCTATAGACACCAGCTTGATGTGCTCCCTTTCGAGGAACTCCAGCGCCACGGACACGTTCTCCAGCTTCATCTGTCTGAAGTTGGGCCTGGCGTGGTACTTCCTGTACATCTTCTTCTGGCTCAGCACCTCTAGGAGCCCGATGAGCTTGAGGCCATCGCTGAGGTCTTTCTGCAGATCCACGATCTTCTTGTTCACGCACTTCAGGTGCTCGTTGCACCATCGCGTGAAAGTGTTCTGCTGGATCTTCTTCCACGGCGCGTCCTCGGCCAGGTCCTTCTCGGTGGCGGGCATCTCCTCCTCTCCGCCTCCGTCCTCGCCGTCCTGGTAGTAATACTGCTGCGGCTGCTGCTGGAACTGCTGCTGCTGCTCGTAGTACGCGTTGTTGCTCATCATGATTTTTTTTCTCCCTGGGTTTTATAGTGCAGGCAGTCCGTACGGCTGGGGCGCGCAAACGCGAGCGCGCCTGTGTGCGTGTGTAAGTGTGCGTATGTGTGAAACTTCACCGCAGGCGGAGAGAGAGAGAGAGAGAGAGAGACAGGCAGTGCCAGGCAATGCCAAAAAAAAAAACAGCCAACGAGAAACAAAGTTGCAAAGCGATTTTGGAAAATCAGAACGACAGTTCTGGAGCGCGTGTGTTCTTGCGGAGTAACGTAACTTTTTTTAAACACAGCTTTGATTCTTTTTGTTGTTTCTTCTTAAACTTTAAATGTACGAAATCCTCTCACGTCCCAACTTTCCAGCACACGAACCGAGGACCGGGAAGAGACTTGCGCGCTCGGCGACGCGTAGGCGCACAAATGGCCCGGATCCGCTCCGTAGGTTAAATAAAGCCAGGCCCTAAGAGGTGCTTGTTTAAAAAAAAAAAAAAAAGCTACACACACACACACACACACACATATACACACACACTCAAGAGCATGGAGCTCGCGTCACTCGGCTGGACTCCTCGGCATGCCCCTGTCATCGTGACCATATAGAACCGGTGGGATGGAGAAGGGGGGACCTCTCCAATCTGAATAAAGATACGCACGCAGTGTGTGATTGGCCCACGCGCACCGCGGGGGGATGATGATTGGCCGAAGCCCCCTCGAGCGCCGCTGAAGTTGGGACAGGTCATATTTTTAGGCATCCTAAAATTGGGCTCAGGGGGGCTGGAGTTTCTCTCCTGCTGTAAGCCCAGTGTGCACTCCTCTCTCCTCTCTCCTCACTCCCTCTTCAACAATCGAGGCCAGGAAAAGCAAATGACGGCAGGATCTTGTAGAACAAGCAGGTCTGCTTGCATGAGAGCATATTAAAGAAAGTGAACATGACATAGACAGGAGGGATTTTTTTAAATTGGGAAATTGGAGGGGCACAATGTGGAAACACAGGCATTCTTTTATTCTTATTCCATTCTATTACTTTCAACACTGACATCATTGCAAACCGATTTTGAAATCTGTCAGGGGCTTGTTTTATTTGTTTTTGTTTTGTTTTTCTTTGTCAGTTTTAATATGAAAATATCTTCCGCTATTCTTTTCTGGGAACGTTACATGGTTTAGTAAATCCTTAAATGTAACAAAACAAACATACATTGCCTTTGATGAAAGATGGGTTTATTCAGTAAACTACTGTGCCATTTCAACACTTTTTTAAGTAATAGATGAAGGAGGCACGGAGGTGTAGTGCTTAGTGCTTTGGCCTCACGCCTATAGGGTTGCGGATTCGAGTCCCACCTTTGAGCCTGGGTGTTGTGTGTGTGTGTAGAGTTTGCATGTTCTCCTAGGGCTTGGTGAGTTTCCTCTAGGTACTTCGGTTTCCTCCCACAGTCCAAAAACATGCAGGTTAATTGCCATTTTTTAATTATCCATAGAGTGTGTGTGTGAGTGCTCTGTGATGTATACCCCACCTTGTCCCCCAAGTCCCCTGGCTCCAAACCCCCCATGACGAGCAGTATAAAGAATGAGCAGTTGAGTGAGTGTACGAGACGATTGTATAAACAGACCGGCAAGGTCGGATTACACAATGAAGATCTTCTAACGTTAAAGAAAACTCCTGCATTCCGCTCACATCAGCAATCAGTGAGATTCAGACTTACAAATACGCTCGGATGTTAGAGGAGAGAACATGATTAAAATTAAGCTTGAGGTAATAAAGATATTTTTCCTGTTTATTAGTTTTGTTAAGGTTTTTTTTTCTCATATGCTAAGGGCACCATTTCTCCAGGGAGCCAATCTCAGACACTGGAAGCTGTACCGGTTAGTGCCTTCTCAGTGCCACTTTCAAACCTGGATGAATTGGGTAGGGATGTGGCGGGCAAGGCATGCGGTGTAAAACCCCTACTGGGTGCAGCTCAAAAAAATCAAAGGCATCACCACAACCAAATATATAACTAATATAAAATATATAGAGTTTGGTCTTATCTTATACCATCCTCCAGTTTGTGGATTTTAGTCGAGAGTGGTAACATCGCTGAAGATTTCAATAAATAAGACACTTACAAAACACTGAGTTGGTCACCTGTCAGCTAATCATATTTCATATTTCTACTTCTGACTGCTCTAAGACCATAGATCTCAACCTACGAATGAAGGACTGGTCATGGATATATTATTTTTGTCTTCAAAAGTGAAACAGGTTAAACACTGCACATCATAAACCCAGCTTTAAAAAGAATAATTTCTTTATAAAGCACTGTAAATCTGGATTACATCATCATAATTATTACCATTATGCCACACTATGATTAGCAGTTGCATCAACTTATAGTCCATTAACTCTCCCACCTTCCATTTCCATCCCTTGACATACTATTTCTTTATTAATAGTGTGGACTCATATAAGAAACCTATTCTGGACCACCAGATCTCATCTTTGAGAGGCCTTTCCATTTCAGACTGGTATGTGTACGTCATACATACTGTACTGTGCAAATGTCTTTAGCCATCGCTCATTTCTTTATATTTTGTTTCCAAAGATTCAGATTTTCTCATGGTCTTCCAAACACAGTGCCAATGCATTCAGCGCATACCTTGATGGAAAAAATAAGATGGAACACTGTCAGTCATGGATTGGCCTCCGCAAAGCCAGAAACTCAACATAATTCAAGCAGTATGGGATCATTTTGACAGCGAACAGAACAAAAGGCTGCCAATGTCCAAAAAAGATATGGATTTGGAATGTCCTTCAAAAAAGTCTGGAGAGTTATTTCTGAAGACTGCTTGAAGAAATTTCAAGTGCCTTAGAAAGTTCACGTTATGATGAAGAATAACAGTGGCCACAGTAGTTGGCAATGTAGTAATCCCTGCTTTTCAAACAGCAGTTTCATATTTTGGTGACACAATCAAATGATAAGAATGTCTAGAAAAAAAAAACTGCAGTGGTTTTCATAGATCTCCTGTGCCTTATGATATCAAACATAGCTTCATAACCATAGGGGTCAAAAGAATAGGAGATCTACTAAATGTTGCAGATACATATTAACTACATGTATCTTATACTGTGCCACAGAAACCTCGATTTAAATTAGTCAGAAGGTTGAATATTTTTTTATGCAATAAGTGGGCATAAGAATCACTCTTTCGAATGGTTGTAACAGTGGTGACTCGAACTGGATCTTTTTTTTACACCAGAGTTTTATTTCCAACCTTACAGTAAGAGGCTACTGTAAAAAAATTACTAGACAGTGAATATTTCTTGTAAGTCAAGTGTGATAGCCTCTTAAGTGCTTGAGTTTGAGGCCATGTTGTCATCAATCCAAAAAAATATACAGTATGGTCACAAACCACTACGTAAATAGCTTTTTTTTAAATAGTACTGTATTTAGCATTTTTGGAATAAGTCCCCAGAGTCAACATTTAAACTTTGTTTTTCCAGCATGGAGAAGTCATCACAGCAAACAAAATGTTTATAATTATACCTCTCTCTGGAATTAAAACATGTAAAATATGTATAAAGTTAAACTTTTAAGGATTCTACCATTGACTGCAAGCAAAGACATGGACATGGTTTAGCTTTAACCTGTTTTTTTCCCCTTAGTATGGGAATGTTTTGCAAGAAGCGTAAACCTTAAAAACTTGTGCATATTTGTGACAGATCACAGTCCAAAATCGAACCTGATTCTGTGAGAAAGAGTTCTTGAGGGGATCTTGCCAAGGTTATGGATTCTTAAGCTCTTAAGTGCTTGACATGGAACTCACAAACAGCCAAATATTCTGTAATGGGGTTCTGCATAAAAAATATTAAATGACAGATGGACACACCAATGGACCTTTTCAATAATATTTTTTTCTTTAGTAAAATCTAGTTAGAGCTAATGCCAAAAGGCAGACAAGATCGCTTTAATATTATTTTTTTTTTAGATTTCAGTTCTTTAACATTGTTTAAAGTCTGTGGTTTGGAAAATGGGACGAAGATGTGGGTGTCTGATTCAGAGCTGTAGTGGTCGACAGTAACTAAATGTTAGAAAGGTACAGTATAAGGCTCAGAGTTACTCAAAGAGGAAAACCCCTGCAGTCTTAACTCACTACACACTCACACACACACACACACACACACACACATTCTTCAAGTTATGAGCACTGAAGAACAAGATAATTGTCTCCACTCTGTGACATACACAGTCTAAAAATAACTCTGAGGCACTCCCAGGTATTCTAGTATGAAGTCAGGCCTCTGAGTTATTCTCTCGGTATGTTAGTGGAGTCTATCTATTCGAGTTCTGCCAGTAAATACTCAGCGAAGAGGAAAATCAAATGATATCACCGGACCACTGAGGTCACTGAGAATACAGAGTGATGGGGGCAATAAAGATGGAGCAAAAAAATAAATAAATAAATGAAAAGATGATTCAAAGTTTAAACAATCTCAGCAGGTTTATTGCTCAATACTTATCTTTTGCTCTGGACTTCTCAGTTTTCTGCCCTGATGGACCACACTGTAAATGTGAGTCATGCAGGTCATGATATTAGCTGGGAGGGCTAAAATCTAAACTCAACAAATAGATCCAGAATGACTATTAGTGTTAAACAATGCATAATTTATATGCAAGGCCTTTTATTAATAGCATAATAAAAATGATGTGGTGCACACGATTACAAACACTCACAAATATTCAGACAACCAGCTGCATTTGTGATGTCTACCTTTTTTTTTTAAATGGATCAAATCTGTAATGCTCTTCTGGATTCATGGTGAATTTTCTTAGAATACCAAACATGGTAACATTTAAAAAAACTTATGAAAACTTTTTCCAAAAACAAATCACAGAAAAACATATGGTTTATTTTCTAATTTTGTGTAATTTCTTTCTTTGATTGGACAATGATTTCTCAGTCTTGTTACTTAATTTTTTCCTCCAAAGGCATTAAAAAAGTTTAAATTCCTTACACCTACAATTACAGTATATTTCACATATCCCCTCTTAATTTTTGTCTTTGTTGATGACATCATCTATCAGTTAAGCATGAAAAAAACAGTCGAAATGGTCTTTTCACACAGTAATCACCTGGCATGACTACCACTAATAATCCCATGGTCCTGTCTGAAAAAAAAAAAAGGCCTGAAAATTAGACATTTTTACAGCAAATGATCTCATGTAGTTGATAAAAATAAAATCTTATAATGATGTTTTTTTTTATTATTATTTTGGAAAGACAGCCCTGTTAGCTTATTTACACTGGCTGCCACCGCTGGTATGGATCTGACCCCTTCCAGTTGACCTAATGCAGCTTTCTCATACTGTTCTCCAAAAATTATTTCAAAAATATCCATATCAAAATTGTTTATACAATTTTGTTATTGAACCTAATGGCATAGAACCAAATGATATTAACGGTATAGATCAAATAATATTTATCAACCACTAAAAATCTCAGTAGCTCTTCATCTTAGAATATTAATGGTACAAGCCTAATGATCTTCCTTTGTGAAGGTATATTATTCTCAGTAACTATGCGTCTTAAATCATTTTCCGGACGCAGTATGACGTGAGCATGTGAATATCATTAACCAGTTACAAAATGACAAAAGCATTCATCTCGTAAAAATATTGTGATGTAATATAATTTTTACCATATTGTGTTTTAAGCCAAGATTTACGTGGACAAATAAAAATTTCCTCTTATTAAACCAATATTATTGGATATTGCCAAATTGGATCTAGACTACTTCCCATCAAAATATTATTTAAAATCATAGTAAAGACTATAAACAATCTAACATACAGTAAATCTATGAAGAAAGTGCTGCATTCTAGCTAAGATTATACTATACATGCGCAAGGCATTTTCAGAACAATAGGGCTTATTGAGGACAAATGAGGATGGGTTCCTTATCGAGTCTGGTTCCTCTCAAGGTTTCTTCCTATTGTCATCTCAAGGAGTTTTTTTCTCGTCACCATCACCCCGGCTTGCTCTTAAGGAACAAACTGATAGTTATAGTCTATACTTAGTCTTTACTTTTTTTCTGTACTATGATATTTTTTTTATTCTCAATTTAAATTCAATTAAACTTAATACTATACAATTATGAGACACAATCTGTCAACACTGGAAACCTTAAGGTTGACACTGAAATTTCAAACCATCGTGTTCTCCCAGATGCATAATATACAGGTCATTAGCATAGAAGACTAGAAGACTACATCGATAAACTACTTTATTTCTTTTGAATCATTTACAAAATGTACAATTAGATTACCAAAATACATCAAGTTTTTATGATTTTTTTACACAAATAGACATTGTACAATACAGTTTAATGAAGCTGAGTAACACACAGACAGTCAACAGCATCTCCACAGAGTCACAAACTATACATTTCAAAACATCATCACCTTCCAGATTTCACTCATTTTCAGATTGACATAATTGACAGTTTCGTCTGACTGAACCAGACCAATGTTGGACCACACTTTTATTCACAAGTAACAAAATGGAAGTAGGTATATTTCAGTGTATTCAAATGTGTAATGGACCTAAAATTGTCTGGGAAATTATATTTAAAGGCATTACGGAACACATACTGTATTATATCTGATGAGTATGTAGAAACCAAAGGTAGCAAACTAGTTAAAGTGTTTTTAGAAATTGTAATACAATTTTTTTTTAACTCAAATTTTCACAGGTAATTTCGCAGGTAACTCACATGCCAAATCTTTCTGTAGATTAAATATTTCTTTTATGTTTTACTCATCATTACAGGCCAAATTGTTTAGTTGTAAAGAAATTGTATGTAAGCATTCCTTTACAGTTAAGTATTAACCAGGTATGTGTGTAGAGAAATTTTGAAAGTACTGGGTAGTGTTTCTGGTAAATGTACTTTGTTCAAAAAATTGTAAAACATTTTAAAATAAAATACATTAGGAAGCTAAAACAGTTCTAACAATTAAACAAATACAGAATATATATATATATATATATATATATATATATATTTTGTTTGTTTGTTTGTTTTTTTGA
>JAQMYJ010000004.1:6856681-6871248 GCA_030014305.1 Clarias laeviceps | reverse complement strand
CCCGTCTCTGTGTGCATGGAGTGTCCTAAGCCTCCTGGAATAGGCTCCAGGTCCCCGCGACCCTGAATACAGGATAAAGTGGTATAGACGATGAGTGAGTGAGAGAGTGAGTATATATATATATATATATATATATATATATATATATATAATTTTTTTGTATAGAGGAATTTACAAGTAACTTGAGAGTATGCTGTGTTCTTCAGAAGTGTGAAGAATGTGATTTTTCAACCTGCGTGTATTTATGGTATTTTCAAATGAGAAAAACATGTACGGTTTTTTGTTTGCAATAACCAAGCTAACAATCTAGCTAGCTATGTACAGTATAACTGTTTTTTTTTTTTTTTTTTAAGAAAGTGCTATTTAGTTTACTGTGGATGCTGTGAGCATTGCTGAACTAGATTGAGGAGAGCTTTCCTGACTTTGCAATTGAGGATGAAAGTTTCTTTTAGAGTTACAAGATCGAATAGAATGCAGCATAAGAAAAATAATAATAATAATAACAAATAAATCAATAAATCAATGAATGAATAAAAATACCTACCCAGTGCTTTTGAAATTATACCACAGACATACCTGGTGCATATTTAGAAATGATGGGACCGTATAAAATAAAGAAAGGAAGGAAGGAAGGAACTATAAATAGGCATAAAGAAATAAACATAGAAAACTTTTGACAATACAGAACAAAACAGAGAATAGATTGACTTAATAACAAAAATTATTTTGTACAACAAAAAAAAATTTTTTTTTAAAATTAGAAAATGCAAACATAGACTCATGCTCTGCTTGACATTTTTAGTTCGGAAGAAAGATCCTTACTGCAAGTGCATCCGCAGTGAGAAACATGCAAACACATTCAGGTTTACAGGATTTACAAGCACCCACTGCAGATTATCATCTGTGTTCCTGTTATTTCAAAAAAAACTATACAAAATCTCAATATCTCTGCTGATATGACAATTCTTTCAATTTGTAGGCTTCAAGAAGTGTTTACTGTGTTGTATGCATTATCAAGTCAGACTATCGGCAGATCAGGACACATTCAGCCGCACTAGCATTGAAGTCTAAAGACAGGATCCAGGAAGACAGTACTGTACAACACTTTAGGCTTGCTGTAGATAAGCCATGTACAGGAGAAACACACCTGAATAGATTTCAACTCATAAGTTCTCTAACAACGTTTCAACGTTACAAAAGAGGCACAGGCTTTTATGTGCATTCATTTTCTTCAGCTACATGTCAGAAATGTTGGTGTTTGGTTTGTAATTGGATGAGGAGAACTTGTTGCTCTGTTAAGTAAGAGTAATGTATACTGTGTGAAAGGATTTAATGGTGAATTTATCTCATACTACAACAATCAGCCAACATGTTTTTTTTTTTTTTTTTCAAATCTCTGTTATCGCTAACTGAATGTTTCAGCAACTACTGTATGAACAGTCAATCCCTTTATTTCTCTTTCTTAAACTTACGCAGCTTCTCGTGTTCCTCAAGAAGCATCTATAAAATCTATATAATTTAAAGCTACAACTTTACCACTGACACAGGAGACTCATTCCATACTAAATACCAAATAAATATATAGTTACAGAAAGCATGACCATCCAAATGTCATGTAAAGTAACTGCCACAGAAGTCTTTGCAGAAGTTATTACTACGAGGGGCATTCAAGTCAAACTCGACTTTTGTGCAGAATAACAGAAAACAGTTTTGAGAGTAAAAACTGGGTTAATGCACTTATTAAAGTGCTTGGATTCCATCAAGGTAGAAAGTTTTCAAGGTAAAAAGAAAGACCAGGCTATGATTGGTCTGCCTGCTTCACATCTAAAACACTGGCCTCCCAGGAACTCCGTTAATGGACCAAACATGTAGAAAATGGAGTATGTGGCAATAACTCCCTGACGAGTTCCTGCAACTTGCCAGTGGTGTTCGTAGAATGATTGTGTGTTCAGTTCCCACACACAGACGTGTCTCTACCACAAGTTGGCAACACGTTAATCTATCGATTTTCGAAGATCAGGTGTTTTGCTCTCTGAATTTTTGCAATATTCAAATATTTTACTGCAACCAAGAGTCTCATTACTGTATTGTGCTTGAAGTCTTCTGTAAATGTCAGATGGTTTGTAAATGCCCTTCAAATAAGATAATTCCTATCAATCAGGATTGACCTGCATACAGCGTTGTGGTATAAAGGACGATATAACACTGTTGGCTGAAGGCATGTACTGTACTAATAATTGGGTATATACTATATTGTGATATGAAACACTTGTTATCGAACTTCATCACAAAGTTATCTAGATATGCAGTATTTATGAGCCACTTTGTGCTTTTAAGATGAAGCTACCAGGCAAGTATCCCAAAAATATGGGTTTTTTAAATGTGAGAGTGATAGCATACAATGCTGTGCTCATTCTATCAATTAATCTTGATGTTCGTGATTCAATGCCATTAAGAACCTCAGTCCTGTTTATTAACCCTGTACTCTAAGGGGGGAAACGCATTTAATATTTCATTTAGTTGTTGTGCATCTCCAGAAGGAGAAATCTCAGTTGAATGAACCAACAAGGGACCTTTATTTATAGGTTTTAACATTTGATTGATGTTTTAGGGATTTAAACTCACAACCTTCCAATTACTTGCCCAACTACAACAAGGTCACAATTTTTAAGACTGTTCATGGAGAAATACAATTATCACTTTTACATCATGCAAAGATTATCATTTTCAATTATACCTCGCTAACATTTTTTTTTACACAAAATAATTTTTTTAACAGAAATTTCATCAGTTGTGCAAGTTCACATTTAGACATTGTTAGGACTCTTAATTCTTTGGTGTGTCCTTCTTGGAACCCTTAAAGGGGAACCTCATGAAACGTTTTTCTTCCATAGGGAACTCTATAAAGGACAAGTCCTAACCATCCATAGAACTTTTAGGATTTCTTTTTTTCTAAATGAGGCTGCATGCTTAAGATAAAGCTACTGTACAGTATTTGTGCTACACATCTTGGTTTTTCAAGCAAATGGATTTTTTAACATTTCTTTTAAATTTAGTGGCATTGTTATGTTAGGGTCTGACTTTGGTCCAGGTGAATAAAAAAGGAATCCATATGGACTTTATATACAGTACTGTTTGATATTTCACTGGAGTTAATTAAGGGACAAATTAGAGTTACAGTAAATCCATAGCCTGCCCTGGGAACACCATGGATGACTAGCAAAACCACTCATTTACACTTAGAAGCAGTTTGGAGTAGGAATTCACCCTGCTGGCATGGTTTTTGGGAAAAATCCATATGAACATGATGAAAAATCAGAAAGCAAATGCTTTGTCCAATTTTGCAACTTATATACATCAGCAGTTATTACCTTCTTTCATTGTAATGCTTTACCAAATAGGCCTGATTTAATACCAAGTCTGGGCAGTCTCGTCTTAACGTCTTTAATGCATAAATGATGGGAGTTGAGTCAGCAGGAAAATTTAATTTTGTGGCCTGGAAAACAGCAAAATTTATGCCTTTCAAATATCTAACTTTTTCTATTAAATTACTGTACACTTGATTTAGTTTAATTGTCATTAAGTACAGTCCAAGTACAAAGCCAATGTACAATGTGCTATAAGCCAGAACTGTAAAGAATCAGGGGAAATAACTCCAAGCAACTGATTTTGAGACACTTAATATTGTGCTCATGTCTATGTAGAATCAATCAATATTTTTTTTTTTTACAGTAACAGTCAAACGTTTGAACACAACTTTTAATTCCATCATCTTCACTGTTTATATACTGTATACTGTATATATATATATACATACTGTATATATATATATATTTATTTTTTTATTTTTTTCCATCATGAAACAATACTGAAGACAACTGAAATATGTAAAAAGCCTTGTTAATTGGTGATTTCTGAGGCCGGTAACCCTAAATGTACTTTGAAGTTTTGGTCTTACTTTCCTGCGATGGTCTTCATGAACGCCAGTTTTATCATGTTGCTCGATGGGTTTTCCAAAAGCATTTGACAATACTGTTCTTGCAAGAAATGTTCCAGAACAACTGACCTTCCCGTCTTAAAATAACAACTGACTGTCGTTGTCGTTACTTAATTACCTAATGTTATATGTGTTAGTTCATAGTTTTAAAATCTCCAGTATTGTTCTAGAATGTAGAAAATGAATCATTAAACAAAAACATTGAATTAAAATGTTTGTACAAATTTTTCGACTGTTATTGTACGGTATACTGTATATTTTAAGTGTGTGTTGTGCCCTGCAATAGACTAACTTACTGTACCATGCTCAGTATTTTCAGGTTGACTCTGGATTCACTGTGACCCTGTCCAGGATGAAATATCTACAGATATTGATATAATTTAGTGAATAATTTATTTATATATTTATTTATTATTATTAGTAGTAGTAGTAGTAGTAGTAGTATTCACTGAGCAAAGTCTTTAGGTGATAACAGATTTCTGAAGTGAAACTGCATCATTTGCTTACCTTCCTCCTTGGAAAAAAAAATTCTTAGGAACCTTTTTGAAGCTGCATATTTAAGGAAAAGCTACTGTATTTATGCTACATTTCTCTTCATGGTGCTCTGTATTGTGTCTCTGAAATAATGCTGCCAGATATCTGATTCTGGGACCTTTGTGGTCATGTCTCTGATTCATTTATTCTGCAAGTTTACCTTATAACTACTGACAATTCTTGACATTTCTTTGGTTCTCACGCTGGTAAATAACAGACTCCAGATATACAAAATATCATATCCAGAGCCAATTCTAGACCTTTTGTTAACTCCTTCGGACAGGAAAGGATGATGCTATGCTTCATGAGTATCCCATTGAGCAGGAAATGCTTATGCTCCCCTGAAGTGGACTTTATAATTTTGTTTTTCCATTTAAATTCTCGTGAGTGGTACACAGAGCCAAAAACAATGAAGTCTTACTGATTGTGAGCTGCACTGTATTAGTTGCTTGGGAGAAATATTTGCTCTGAAATATGTCTCTCTGTAAGGACGATAATATCACTCAAGGAATGTTTTTATATTCACTACATTTCAGATTTTTACAAAAATAACTTTCTCTTCTACTGTATATGTTAATTATATTTAACATCATTCCATCAAGTCATATTAATAAGACGCATATATACAAAAATATCTATTCTACAGAAAATGGTAATGATAACCAGTGTTAGAATTTATATAGCAGTTTGTTTAGTAGTGTTTCATACTGTCAGTGTAAATATTGTATATATAGGTTTATGATGTGTTGTCGGTGAGGTTTGATATCATAATCCCATAAATCTCATCTATGACTTGTCACCATCTGAACAGTTTTACCTCCTTTCAAATGAAATGAAAAATACTTCAAACTTTACAAACTGACTGATCCAACAGTTAGGTACAGAACATATACATTTAACATTGTTGCTGGTTAAACTGTCTAATGCATGCTTTACAAGAGATACTTGCTTTTGCTCTAGTGTAAAACTAGCTATACAATATATCATTTAAAAAAAACTTATCGGTACTGTATTTGAAAAGTAATATACGACTGGAAGAATCTGAGTATCACATATTACATGCTGTCACAGTACATCTGAAAAGCAGCACGTCTAAAGCCAGAGACTGTCCAAAGCAGGGGTGATGAAAGAGGACTTGAGGCACACGCAGCCAGAAGCAAGAAACAAAAGCAACACATGTGAATGTGATTGATTTTTTTTTTTTTGTGCTTTTGTTGTTGTTTTTTTTCTCTCCACTGAAACTGTGCAGTCTGTTTCAGCAGAGAGTTTGATTATGGCAGTAGTGTGTATGTGTGACTGTATCCATCAATATGTACCACAGAAAAGATACGCAGGCAAGAGAATAGGAGACATTGACCTGATCGAGGTCACTTCCTGTTCGGACTCAAGCGAACGCTCGGGTCAAACTGGGTACGAGCAAAACGGCTGCCGCTGCCATGGCAACAAGCATAACGAGGTTCCAGTCTCCTTCTTCCTCCTAGGGTCAACAGGAAGAAGAGTGTCATTCAGATGTGTACACGATAATTTGTCAGGTAATTTGTAGTTAAAAGTGTGCCTGTTATTCTTTTTTTTTTTTTACTAACAGATCAGCTTCTATGTATGTTAGCATCACCCAAATAATGTACAAGCACTTCAGAAGTCAGCAGGAGGTCACCACTAGGATCTGCTAGGGAAAGAAAGGGTTCTTAGTGGTTCTCTGGATGGTCAATGGTTCTAGTGTTCTAAACAGTATCTACCTTACCTTTTTTTGAAAGGGAAACGCTCTGTTTCTACTTAGAACGTTTAAGTTCAAAATTTGCTGTGAGTAGCATGGATGATATACTTTCCCACCCCTCTTAATCAAAGTCCCACTGAGCTCATGTATGTGGAAGAGGTAGGAGATAGGATTTACTCCATCTGTTACCAATTTTGTCTGGCTTACTCCAGCTTTTCAAAAATGCAGGTAGGTGGATTAGCTTTGCTAAATTGCCCCTGGGTGTGAATGTTTGTTTGTGTGTTTGTGTGTGTGTGTTGCTTTGTGATGGACTAGCATTCTGTCCAGGGTGTTTTCCCTCCTCACAGCCAGTGTTCCTTGACTAGGCTTCGGATCCGCCACCCTGAACACGCCATTGAAGATAAATAACTGAACAAAAACAACATGGGAGTTTAAGGTAAACATATAGTATACTAATACCCAATAGCTATCACCTTTAACAAATTCTCAATATTCAGATTGGCTTTTTTCCCCCCAGCTCCTAACCAATGGCGATTCCCTTGAAAGCCTGATATACTGGCCCCCCCAACCTTGTTAAAGGCAGCAATTTTTAACACAGCATTTTTAAGTCACTCAGTATATTTATACATGAAAAGTAAAGGCTAAGCTATGGTTATAGCTTGACTAGGCCATTTAACTGGACTACTGTCCTTGTGCCATTATACAAGCACAGCAGAGGAATTGATTTGTTCCGACTCTGCTACAATAGGTGGCCAGTGGTTAAGGTATTGGATTACTGCTTGAAAGGTCCCAGGTTCAAACCCCACCACCACCAGGTTGCCACTGCTGGGCCCTTGAGTAACGCCCTTATCCCTCAACTGCTAAGATGTAAAATGAGATCAAATAAATGGATAAGGATGTCTGCCAAATGCCATGATGTAATGTAATGTAGGGTGGCGCATACAGTATGCCCCCTTTCAGCTTATTAGTATTGTATTCCCGGTTGGCCTATTACATCACAGACCAAAAAAATCAACAAACAAGTTAGCTATTACCAAACTTTTAACATATCGAGAGGTAAACATAGTGTTTTTCTCTCACTGTGTGTGTGTGTGTGTGTGTGTGTGTTCTGCCCTATAAGAGATGTATTAGTTTGGTCCCGGCTGCTCAGTAATGCTGAAAGAAAAATCATATTTTTGAAAAGACTGCTGATCACTACAGGTCTCAGGGTGCACATGACACGCATGTCATTACACTTCATTTCTTACTGAGCGTGGCAACTGCACTGCATGAAATCTAAACCTCTAATAGATTCATAAATCTCCATTTCTGACTGTTGTATGCACAGCACAGTATTTTGTGCTATACCACATTTATCATGATCAGAATTCACCACTGGTTCAGGCTCAGGTCACTGCTTGAAAAGTTTTCATAGCAGTTTATATATTCACTCAAGGTGTCAGCACCAGTGAAGCCAGAATGGCCAGAGGCAAAACATATCTGCTCGCTGTGATTTTAATACATGAAAGACCAAAGCGAGTTGAATGGGTGATCAAAAGGAAAAGTAGCAGAAACACTTCCATGCTGGATAAGTAGCTAAGTTGAACTGATATTTTAAATAAGATGTAGAACTCTTTTGTATGTTTTTTCAAAATCTGATTTAGCTCTGCTGTAGGATACATGAAATTTACAAAGGTTCAATTTGAGGGTAAAGCCCCTATTTTCCATACACTAAGGCCATGATTTTTTTTGTCAAACATCAGGCCTGCTGAAAAAAAAAACCCAGTAAATCAGGATGTGGTTTGAATGCATTATTAAGATGTCTACTATATGTAGAGAGAGTTATCTTTTCAGAAATAGTTTCTGTGATTCAACTGAAAAACTTTCTACATAGTGTTTGAGGATTGTGAGTTTGAATACTGGCATTTACAGAAGGCTTCAAGCACAATACACTGATAAGACTCTCAGCCGCAATAAAACATTTAGTTAGTAATCTACAATTGTAACCCAGTGTAAGTATCTATTATTGACAGAAACATTAAAGCACTTTTTGTAAGTCGCTCTGGATAAGAAATGTCTAAATGTAAATGCAAATGTAATTATAACATTTGAATGATGCAAAGAAGGCTGTATGTTTGTGAATGATCTTTGTGCCAAACCCCATGAACATTCAATGTGTGGAACGTCTGATCCTTGAAAATCTAATGATAACTTTTCATAAACTTGCAGAAGATATGCATCTTTCTGTGGGAACTGTGCACACAATCATTCACCAACACCACTTGCACATTACAGGAACTTGGCTGGGTTTGGGCCATTAAAGAAGCTCCTGAGAAGCCAGTGTTTCAGACGTGAAGCAGACAGTCTGATCATCGTACTGAGAAAACGTTTTTACGTTGATGGTATCCAAGCACAAGTGAAACACTGGCATAAGTGCATTAGATTCAAGAATTTTATTTGTCACATACATATTTGTACAAGTACAACAGTAGTGAAATGCGGTAGTGTACTAAGTACAGTAATGCATTAGTGCAGCAGTGAATTATATAGAGAAATAAAGGGTTTTTTTTACTCTTATAACTGTTTTTTGTTTTGATTCTGCACAATCAAAAGTCCCAGTTTGACTTGAACGGCCCTTGTATGTGCAAGAGGACAGATAGCGCTTTACTCTGAGTGTGTTTCCACTAATGCAGCAAGAGTTAACAGGTACAGTTGGTTAGCGTCACCTGTCCTGGAGAAAGTCTGTTAGCCTTTAATCTGGCTTCTAAATGGTGTAAGACAGAGGAGAGATGTCTGGTGCGTGGGAATGGACAGGGGACAAAAATGGAAAGAAAAAAAGACTGTTTATTCAGTGCTAAGACCTAGAGTTTCAAGTTTTAAGTTTCATCAAAGTTTTCAAAATGTGGAAAATTTTATAAGACCACATTTTTAAACTATTGAACATGATTTAACCGGCAATCATTAAAAAGGAGGTTGAAGACAAAAAAAGAAAGAAAAGAAGAGCAAGACTAGAATGAATTATTAAGAGGTCCATTCTATATAGAGTACCAACAGCTGAAGGTTTTCCTTTTTGAAAGAAAGATCCTGTGTCTTAGTAGAAATCTGTAGAACTTCTCAACATTAACTATCCAGTGAACACCTAAGGATCCCTTAAGGAGTATAGAATGCAGTATTATGGATCTTGGTGGGTTCTGTGTGCTCAGGTCCTCAACAGTTCAAGTCATCCTAATTTGGTCTTCTTGAAATCTTCCTTTAAAGAGAAACTCTGTTATAGATTTTTATGCAGAACCTTTAAAGGTTTCCCAAGAATCTGTCAGAGTTATTACAAAAGTGCAGATTTATTCTGTAGATTTTTTGTATTGATTCTGTGAACTCATATTAGTTTCCACATGCATCCGTAAGGCGCTTTTACTGAATTTTAACTGAGCTGCTTCATTCTATAATTAAAAAATATCCAGCCTGTGTAAGTATTATTGAGAGAACTATCGAATAGATGTTGATTTGTAGTGATACAAAGAGTACAAATTCATCAGGTAGTAAGAACCTTTTTACTTCAAGTCAGGAAAATAGCATTTTGGCCTTGTATCTTCTATATGCAAATAACGCAAATATTTTAAAACAAAAATGCCTTGAAGACATATATTATACAATGCATACATACTGTGAGAAAGACTACAAAGAACAGCAAAGTGTAATAAACTAAATGTCGATACTTGATGGAACAACTCTTTTTGTGTAAATTTTTTTTTTATTTTCCTTTTATGTCTGTAAGGGTTTTTTGACATTGTATGAACTTTCCCATGCCTCTGTCTTTTTGTCCTTAGTTAAATGTCTATAAAACAATCCCTTCGTTGCTCTTTGGTAACACTTCCATTGGCTCACCTGAACCATCTTGTTTCTACTGTATATGACATGAATATAGGCTTTGATATCATAGACTCAGTAGCAGAAATGGATTAGTGCTTATATACTGTACCTCTTTTGGATATAAGCATGCATGTGTGTGTGTGTGTGTGTGTGTGTCTCTCTCTTTCCTGGTTCAGGAGCTGGCCAGTAAGCATACCGGGACATAACTTAATTTAACAATGTAATATATTGCTTTCGTAACTAACATACAAACATTTCTCTGTAACACTTCACTATGTTTTTGCAAAAGTAAAGCTTGGAAGGAAATCGAACATGTTTTTGTACTTAGTAATGCAGAAGCCATAACACAAACATTGCTGAAGACTTTTGCGCAGTACTGTCCAACGAATTGATCAAGCCACGACAAATTACACATAGAAATGAAGGTTTCGGACATGTTTTTGGCAGAACAACTATTTTTTTCCAGCATGTTTATTAACCTGGCTCGTTACCCAACATGAGGATTGCAGGAAGAAATCCAAAGCAAAATTAAAAGTTACATACAAGCGTTTCCATGTGTTTTCTTGGTGAAATGTGTTTATGGCTTCTTGAACATTGTGTAAGTCGTATCAAAGTACGGTATCAAACAATTCCAGTCATTTTTTGTAGTAAAATCTTTACAAATTGTTTTACTGCACAGCAACATCAGATAGGATCTTTTAGACTGCTTGGTTCGCTTCAATGGTTGTGAAACAATGTGCACGTCTCTAAAACTTCAACAACAGAATACAGCATTCAACATTTACGCTGCAATAATTCTGATCATTCATTACCATCGAAACATATCGCATTCCTTCAGTTTGTGTGTCCAGAAGTCAAATTGAGATTGTCATAGAGAAAGAAAAGGCAAAGCGCCGTACCTTTCCCAGTTTAGGACAAGAGCTCCGTCCAGCAGCACCATATCAGCGCCATTATTACAACCATTCCTATGAAGGGTATGGAGAGAACAGGGGACTCAGATGGAGGACAGGAGTTCTGAGAGGGGATAAAACACAAAAGAATCGCAGGGACAGATGAGGGGAGGAAGTGATGAAAGAGAGAAAAAAAAAACGAGGTGAGAGATGGCATGCATGATATAAAACATAAAAAAAATAATAATTCAACATGAATATGAGGGTTTACAACAGTCAGAAAATGTGTATATATAAAATGTGTGCGGAGACAGAATGAGGAGATGGAAAAACAGGATAGAAAGGTAGATAGATAGACAGACAGACAGACAGACAGATAGATAGATAGATAGATAGATAGATAGATAGATAGATAGATAGATAGATAGATAGATAGATAGCGTTTTTTCAGAGTGTGAGAGACAGACAGACAGAGAGAGTAGAGAGGTTTGGTCTCAGTTCATCTGTATGCTGTAAGAAATCTTATTTCCCGAAATTACAAAACACTGAAATACAAAATGGCAGAAATGTTTCATTTAAACTTCACTGTTAACTTCACTTGCTCTCTCTCTCTCTCTCTCTCTTTCTCTCTTTCGCTGTTTTTATTGATAACGAAGTCATGTAAGATTTCCATTTCACATCATAAATCGGGGATTGGTAAACCTTTTTTTCCCCCAACAGATTTGTCCAAATTGACTTGTTAATCTGCGACCCACGGTCTGGCCGTGTCCGTCATCGCCACCCATGCTGCCGTCGTCACACACATTCAAACCTTTTACTTACTCTCTCTCTCTCTCTCTCTCTCACACACACTCTATTCTGCACTGAAATGTAGCAGTTTCATTAGAGATGAAGGCTCAGTGGGAACGGGAGCCGCAGCGGGCCGCGTGATTCTCCTGAATGACCCGTAGCTCGGGTTCAGCGAGTGAAGGCCGCTCTTGGCAGGGCCGCTTATTCACCAGCCATTTCATTTGGCCTACTTTTCATGGTCATCTAAACAGGCGCTCCAATTTTCCTCCCTCACTGCGGCAGAGCTTTTGTGGTGCGCTCTGTATCGCGTCTATTGGGAGCAAAAAAAAAAAAAAAAAAACTTGGCTTTGTTCGTCGCCACACTGTGCTGCCTGGCTAATGAAATGAATCGAGGCTTTCTGAACATTTTTGTGAAGATTTCTACAGTGTTTCTTATGTGTGTGTGTGTGTGTGTGTGTGTGTGTGTGTGTGTGTGTGTGTGTGTGTTGTATGGATTCGGGTTCTTTCGGTTGTACTACATCAACTTTCTTTTTTCATTATTACGAAGTGCACCCTTAATTGTTTTATTCTTCTCATAGCTCAGTAACTAATGTGCTAATAATTTTTGTATTGTTTTGTAACCACCTCCAGGGCTGGGGGTTTAAATCTCAACTCCAGTCTGTGTGTGTGTGTGAAGTTTGCATGTTCTCCACCTGCTTGGTGGGTTTTCTCATGTTTCCTTCCACAGTCCAAAGACATGTAGACTGATTGGTGTTTCCAAATTAACCGCAGTGTATGATTGGGTGTGTGAGAGGTTGGCACCCCATCCAGGGTGTCCTCTGAGTTTCCTGGGAAAGGCGCCAGGCTATACAAGTGGTATAGATGATGCATGGATGGATGGATGGATGAATGGACCATACACATCATTTAATTCCCATGAAACCAGTTATATCCTGTTCTTACTTGCATTATAAGAGATATAAACACTCTTTCCTTCACCAGGCTTAGACTAAAAAACTAACAAAAAATGGTAAAGAAGCGTAAACTCGTTTATCGAGAATCACGAACTCGGCAGGACTATAAGATAATAACTAGCATTAGATAATAATTCTGACTTAAAGACCTTTCTACCTAAACACGGCTATTAGTAATCAGCCATTCAGGCTGTAATTCTGTTATTTATTTCACACCGTATTAGTCAGTAATGGCTGTGAAATTAATAGTAAACCGTACGCAATTACGAGGGTAAGAAAATAAATAAATAAATTTTCACCAACAGTTCCTGGGTGTTTAAAGGGTTAATAACTTAACACATCTGACGAGCGGAATAGTTTTGTTATTCAGTCTCATACAAAAAAAAAACCCTACCGGCCTGCAGTGATGTTGATTTTTCCGAATGTCATCAAGCTGTGAGATTTCACTCCAGCTATCTGTTTTCTTTTTATTATTTTTTTTTCTCCCCTTTCTATGTGTGTGTGTGTTGTTGTTGTTTTTTTTGTTTTTTTTTGTCCCTCTCATCTCTCGCTCTGCTGTTGGGTTCATCTGTGATAGATTTAATTATTGTTCCCACGATAAATCTAGCATCACACGCCAGATGTTTCCTGTAAAGGGGACGGCATCAAAACCAGGACACGCTACACTAAGACAGGCGAGAAAACAAAGATGAGCCACGTTTTTCCGATGTTATCCAAAATCTGAATTTTTCTGCCGTAATTTTTCGACAGTAAACACACAAACACACACTTATAGACATATCAATACCTTCCTACCTACATTATTTGCTTGTTCATCTTCGTATACCGTACGTAAGACAAAGAGAGAGAGAAATGTATTAATTGCGATGTTTGCTTAACCTTCGACACGCTGAATCGAAAGAATCCTGCTGAATCAGGAGTGCGGAAATCACAAGCCTGATCGAACACGTTTAATAGGAAACCAACACGAGATTTCAGAAAACGTGACTCAGACCTGCTGCGTGACCTTGTCCGTGATGGTTTTATGAGAGAGAAATGAAAGAGTGTGCGCACTTTATCTTTCGCCGTTTTGTCTGGAAATGAAGCAATCCGTTGTTGGATTCGTGACAAGGGTGCATGATGAAGCCAGGCGTTTAGATCGTAAATTTAATAATGAATGCAGACCCGTTCCCAGCATATGATATAAGGTTGCATCGATACTCCTTTTTATTACAGTTTTCATAGAGATAGAAACATAGATACTGATATGTGTAACTCACTTTTAAAACATTAAACGATCAGCGGGATCACTGGGGGTCTGCTTAGGTTTCTGTGGTTGAAATAGCGGATGGAAAAAAGCACACAAGCATGTTCATGCACTTATACTGTAAAGATTGTTCTTGATAATGTGAGCAAATTGATTTTAGGTTGCATGAATTCGCAGGCTACATTCGCTAGCTTGGATTAAGCATGGAGAAGTACAACGTAAAGTATGTTAATGCTTTCATCACATCGGTAACTGATCACTCACCTAGTGCACTACACTACACCTAGTGCTCTTCCTTTCTAGGTATCATTCTCTGACTACAATGCTGATTGTAGTGCTGATGATGCTGATTGTAGTGCAATGCTAAGATGCTGAGTTTTACATTCAAGATGTTTTATCAAGTTTCAGTATTTATATTATCCCGCTCAAAGTTTGGAATCATTTTCTAACTCCATGGTCGTTCCTGATTTTTATTTCGTTCTACATTTCTGTAAAACAAGACTGAAGGCGTTTATCCAAAGTACACAATAATCTCCTTTGAACAGTTGATATTGAGATGTATTTCTGCTACTTCTGCTCTGTAAAGCTTCATAACGGC
>JAQMYJ010000004.1:6837607-6854135 GCA_030014305.1 Clarias laeviceps | reverse complement strand
TTTGTCATAGTGTTTTATAGACATAAAAAAAAAAATAATAATAATATATATATATATATATATATATATATATATATATATATATATTTAAACATGCATATCAAATTCAGTCTCAGTAGAATCTATTGAGTCTTAACACTTGTTCACAGTATGCATAAGGGATAAGAACAGAATGGTGATTCAGTCATATGATCTAAGCCTCAATACCACCTCTTAAATGTTCCTGAACTCCTGCACTGTGAAGAGGATTACTACAGAATTGTCTGCCACAGATCTCGTAAAGGCATGGGCTTCAGCCAAGGGCGGACAGAAAAGAATGACACGTACTCTCATTACAGTCCGTGAGTAAGTGTTTCACTGTACCGGGACTTTTTGAATATAATCAAGCCATTGTAAAAACCCAAAACATTAAGCCCAGTATTGTGTGGGTTCCCCTCGTACGGCTCAGCTCCTTTGGGCGTAGCTCCAAATGGACTCAGTGCATGTGCTGTCATGTCTGGCAACTGGACGATGGCAGCAGATCCTTTGGGTGCTGTGGGATGCAGAATGGATCGGGCTTGTTTTTCTGGCACATTCCATGGATGATCAATCGGATTGGGATTTGGGAAATTTGAAGGCTAGGTCATGGCTAGCATTGACTTTTGGCTTAGATGGGGTTTGGGTGCCCATGATACTGAACTCTTTCTTTACTGAACACTTTTTGTTTTACAGTGATGATGAAAACAAAACTTGTACCATGTGTTTTTTACTTCCCAAAACCACTGAAGTATCTTTCCAATGTGCATGTTACTTACAGTTGGTACCTTACAAAGGTTAATCCACAATACTCTGGTCAATATCATGGTACTTGTTGGGTAGCACGTGTCTAGGTATCTAAATTCAGCAGGTATCTAATATGGTATTGCCTGTAGTATGTATTAACATACACAATAAGGACAAAAGTATTTGGTTGTCTGTTAATTATTATATTAATGCTTCAGCATACCAAGACATCTTGGACAATGCTATGCTTCCAACTTTGCGGCAACAGTTTGGGGGAGGTCCTTTAATATTCCAACATGACTGTGTCCCAGTGCACAAGGCAAGGCACTATAAACATTGTGACTGAGTGAGTCTGCACAGAGCCCTGACCTCAACCCCCATTGAGCACCTTTGGGATGAACTGGAACAGAGATTGCGAGCCAGGCCTTCTCATCCAACATCAGTGCCTGACCTCATAAATGCTCTACAGAATGAATGGACACGAATTCCCACAGAAACACTCCAAAATTGTGTGGACAGCTCCCAAGAAGAGTGGAAGTTGTTATGGCTGCAAAAAGGGGACCACCCCCATGTTAAAGTATATGTATTCAGATACAATGTCACTGTAGGTTTTATATACCGGTAGAGACTATAATGGTAATATCTGAAATAGCATGGTAATACTGTACTATGGTATGTTTCCTGACACCTTTTACTTGATTTACTCTTACTTATTTACTACGTTTAAATTTATCCAACTGGGGTATTACAATAGCACCTGGTAGCTGGTCCTTCTACTGCTATGCTGACTAAGGAAAATTTTATGGTACTAGAATCTTTTCACAATGTTGGTAAAAAAGAAACATGTCAAAGAAATCATTTGGGAGTGATCGTAGACAGTTTCTAAACTGTCTCTCTATATGTATTACACAGAGGATGATAGAAGCTGTTCAGTGTTTCATGTCTTTATTATAAATGCTTTGACAGAACTGCATGAAGGAACTTGACTTCTTGTTGTCCCACATGGAGTGTGGTTAATCGTAACGTGACTTTGTTTCGCAAAAATGCTTTGTGTGGCATTTTTGATTGAAACCAACACAGCCATTTGGAAACATTCCTTTGAGTGCATAGGGATATTAAAAGGAAAGCAGAATGGGTCTTTAAGGCCCATTTGCTTTGTCATCCAGCTAGCATGTGAACTAATATTGTGGTATTGCGGAGAGGATTCTACATATGTTTGTAATCTTCATGACTGAAACTAGCTAGCTAGCTAGCGTACAGCCTTGGCAGTATGACTCAAAGGATTTTTATTCATACTGTACTTATAAAGCTTGCAAGCTAGCTAACAACATGGGCAGGGAGAGGATTTGAATTCATATAAATGTTGACCTATAAAGATGAAAAGCTAACTAACAACTTGACAATAATAATCAAAGGGGGTTGAATTAAATGTTGATAACACTAATAAGCTGATAACCTGAGAGCTGTCATGCTAATAAATATCCATAATCTTCATTGTCAAGTGTAGCCAGCTAGCATGAGTAAGCTAAACTGACAGGAATTCTGCTAAGATTTGTTTTAAAGATTAAAAAAAAAAAAAAAACAGCTAATCAGGATAAGTAGTAAAATAAGTTTTATTTTACAACATATCTTACCTAAAACTGTTTTGAGTGTGGTTATACAAGACACATCAATTTGTCTATAAGAAAAAGTATGGTATGTATGAACTGTATGATGTTTCAGTGCCTGTCTAACATCAGTAAACAAAATATAATTATTTCTCCTCCACATGCACAAGCATTTAAGGAAAGGATTATGAAATAATTCCATTAATAAAAGACAAATCTTGATTGCTAGGTTGGCTTTTATCTGTTTTTTAGTTGACTGAGCTCTGTGGTTGGTTGACTGACAGGCATCATGGCCACTCACCTGTCTCTCTGCTGTTCCAGCAGCTGCAGTTTCTCAGCAAGATGCTGGTTGTCATTTCTCAGAGTCTGGCACTCGTCCATCAAGGAGCGACATTTATCCTTCAGCTGTCCCACTTCTCCTGTCCAATCACAATTCAGGAACAGAATACATGGGTTCAATATGTTAAGTGTTAAAATAAATGGATGGAAAAAGTAAGTAATTTACGTTGTCTTAGCTGAATTCGTAATAAAAGACATTTGTATTATAATTAATTACAAAAGATCCTGAAAAGTATATACTGTATAGTGTAGTACAGTATAGCATAGTGCTATGTAGTAATGTTCAAGTCAAACTGGGACTGATTGTGCAGCATAACAGAAACCAGTTATAAACCAGTTATGACATTAAAAAAATACCTTTATTTCTCCAATCTATAATAATCCTTAATAATATAATAATCCCCTGCTACATATAATAAATTTATTCCAGCGTTTCACTAGTGCTTGGATTTCATCAAGACAGAAAGTTTGCTCAATTCACCGGAGCCATGAGTATGCCAGAGCCTCCTTCATGTCTGAAACGCTGGCTGTCCAGGAACCCCTTTAATTGCCCAAACATGTCGAAATGTCAGGACTGTACAGGAGACCTGGCAATAACTCACAGCTCAGTCCCTATAATGTACAAGTGATATTTGTGAATGATCGTGTGTACAATTTTCACCAACAGATACGGCACTTCTGCAAGTAGGCTAAACGTTATCTGTCGATTTTCAATGATCAGGAGTTCCACTTGATGAAAGGTCCGGAGGAACGACTGCAATGGGCTCAGAGCCGCTTCCGGCGGGTTCGTCATTCATGGACGTACAACCTTCTTTAAACTGTTTGCTCATTCAAATGTTCTACTGATGCTGCGAGTCTCATTCTGTAAATGTCAATTGGTTTTACCCATTCATGCACGAGAATTTTCCCATATTGACTTAAACAACCCTTGTGTATTAAGTATACTATGACATCATGATATAATGTGTGTATAATATTGTATTGTAAGACAGGATGTTTTAAATTCTTAAGAGATATGTAAATGTGGTTCAGTACAATAAAGTATCAAATAGATTAGTGTTGCATAGACCAGTATATAGTAGTATGACAGGATGCTATGGATCTTGGGTATAGGGTATATACTATATTGTAGGCCTATAGAATAGCATACTACAGTGTAGTCTAGAAGAGCTTAGTATAAAATAATATGACCGGATAGTATACATTTTAATGTGGCACTATACAATATGGACTACATAGTATAGAATAATGTCATGTTGTATAATGTTGTTATAGTATTGCATAGCATAGCATATCGTAGTATAGCATAGTGTGGACTACTACAAAATAGTATTGTTTGCTATGGTATGGTGTGCTCCATCCTTTCAGTACAAGTCCATTTCAAACCGTTCTGATAGATCATTGTGGTTCAACACTTTACTAACACAATTACTGTTTGTTTCATATTTAATGTGTCCCATCTGTATGTGTGCAAAGGTCCCTGGTTATAAGAGCAACACAAAACAGCAGCTTGTTGTTGTTGCTTGGCCAATAAGCTATTTCTTGTTTAAATGTCCTCCACAATGCCGCACCAGCGCTGCCTCCTCCATCAAATCTAATAGGAACAACCGTTATCTTTCTTTCCCTGCTGCCAGTACGATGTGTGTGTTATGCACGAGTGTGGCCCAAAGGGCATCAGAAGGTCAGGCAGAAAATCTGAGATTAGCTCAACCATTTTATCATTCTCTTTACCCATTTGAGCCCAGATCAGATAACAATGAATGATTTAGGTCATGTGACCACTGCAGTGGTGTTTAATTCAATATACTCCTCCGGGCTGTGTGCAGAACTGAAAGCCATGCTGTTTACAGTTTCCATCTTAATATAGATGAGCTGTTGCCACTGAGCGGGCTGAAGGAAAGCAGAGAGCATCGACGCTCCTGCAAACACTGTAATGCCTCACCAGAGGCCCTCTCTCATTACGACATTAAAACATGCCATATGTGTTTCAGAGCTTGCACAAGCATTAGAAAGGCTGGTCAAATAGTGCACAACTGTACTGCAAGACTAGCGCAATGCCTGCTGTTTAAAACATCATAACAAAAAGGCTTTTGTAAGGAAAAGCAGGTGATCTAATATATTTTCCATCAATAAGCAAGTTTCTAGGATATTAAAAGTGCACTAAGGAGGTATAAATGAGCATTTCCCTTCCACATCATAATGTAAGCATTGTGTTGCTTTACACACATTTCTAGCATTTCTGTCCATCTGGATTAGCCAAATTTAAACAGGTTATTAAAGAGAAAGATTATAAGCATGATGTCATGAAAACCATATATCATCTGAAGCATCAGAAAGGGTGTAGAGTGTAAACACTCTAACACACACACACAGTTTAGAGAGGCAGCTGATTCTAGAGAAATGGTAGATGTCTGCCCAAAGAACGATAATATTCAAAATGAAAGAAAAGACAGAACAACTCTTAATTATCATTATGGACAGACGATATTACTATACAGTAAATCCTTCCTTCCTGGATTTCTGTATGTTCAGATTATAGAACCATAGTCAACTTTATTAGAAACACCTATACACCTGCACATTCATGCAGTTTTCTAATCATCCAATCATGTGGCAGCAGCACATTGTGTAAAATCATGAGCAGATTCAATAGGTCAATAGATTCAGTTCATGTTCATTTATAACATCAGAATGAAAAAAAAAATCTCTGTGACTTTAACCGTAGCATGGTTGTTGGTGTCAGATTGGCTGTTTTGAGTATTTTAGAATCTGCTGGGTAACACTGTGGCCTCACACCTCCAGGGTCGAGGGTTCAAATTCCGCCTCGAGTCTGTGTGCATGTTTCTCCCCATGCTTGGTGCTCCGGTTTCCTCCCACAAGTATTCCTCCCTGCCTGCAGATAAGGCTAATTTATGTTCCTAAATTATCCGTAGTGTGTGTGTATGTGCATGTCCTGCGATGGATTGGCACCCTGTCCAGGGTGTACCCTGCCTTGGATCCAAAGTGCCCTGGGAGAGGCTCCAGACCCCCAGCAACTTTGCAACAGGGTAAGTTGTATAGATGAATGAATGAGTGAATGAATTAAAGAATCCGCAGATCTCCTGGGATTTTTTAACAAATACTTTACATTCTCTGGAGTTTACACAGAATGGTGTGAAAAACAAGTGAGCGACAGTTCTGTGGGTGGAAATGCCCCATTGATAAGAGAGATAAGAGGAAATTGGCCAGATGGTTTGAGCTGCAAGGAACAACATAGTAACTCATGTAAGCACTCACATATTTACAATCATGGTGAGCAGAAAAGCATCTCAGCATGCACAAAAGTTCAAACCTTGGGCTAAAATAATAAAATAACACATCAGGTTCCACTCCTGTCAGCCAGACGCAGGAGTCTGAGTCTGTGATTGGCACAGACACACTAAAAGTGGACAGTTAAAAACCTGAGAAATATTTTTTCTTCATCTTTCACGGTCCAGTTTGGGGTATTTAGTAACTGAAGCTCTGAGTTATATCTGCTTTGGATAACCACATGACTGTGTAGGTGATCCTAATAATATGGACAATATACAGTACAAATAGGGTTGAGATCCTTGTCAGAGGATACGGGCATGAATAAGGACACTTTTCTGTTTTTTTGGTTGTTTGTCCCATGTACATGTAAATGACCAAGTACTGACAATGTCTATAGAAAATTCTGAATTTTATTTCCAGGTTTAATTTTAAATATATACCCCCTCACTTACGTACCTCTCCAACTTTGTTCCTTCTTCCATATCTGCCTCTTTGATGTGATCTCTATAATACGAGTTTAATGATGATTCATGAGCTCATGTTGGATAGCCTAGAGCGATGATATCCACTGAGAAACTGACTTCAAATTACAGCCTTTCTAACCACTGAATGAAAAGATCATGATGATGATGATGTGGAATGCCACATTAAAATAAATCAAAGTTATTCATCATTTAGGTCAAGAATAACACAGCATGAGACAAAAGCCATCAGTGATATATAATAAAAGAGCTAAAATATAGACTGGTAGTAGCATTTGCTTTTCATCCATGTCCTTCATTTCACATCCAGGTTTTATTTTGATTCACATGTTAAGCAATGTCACTGGGATTAGATATTAAACTGGCTGGGTCATCGTCCTAAAATAAGATAGACTAGACATATACCAACAATCACAAACACTCCTGCATGCACTTAGGGTGCTATTCAAGGTTGTTGACTTAAATATGTATTTATATGAATGAAGACATAAAACTGTTTGACATTTACAAAAGTCTTCAAGCACAGCACGGTGATGAGACTCTTAGCTTCAGTAAAACACTTAAATGATGCAAACATTTTAAAGGCTGTATGTCCATGACTGAAGATTCTGACTGAGTCAGCTCAGCTCGGAGTTCACTGCAGTCATTCCCCTGAACAAACGCCTGATCCTTGAAAATCAACACATAACTTGTTATCAACTTACAGAAGAGACACTTCGTGGGAACTGCACACACAATCATTCACCAACACCACTTGCACATTACAGAAACTCAGCTACTACAGCCCTGACCTTAATCCAAGCCATTTCCGACATGTTTGGACCATTAAAAAGGTTCCTGGGAGGCCAGTGTTTTAGACTTGAAGACTTCCAGTCATGATTGTGAGGTACTGAGAAACCTTTCAATCTTGTTGGTATCCAAGCACTAATGAAATGCTGGAGTAAGTGCAATGGTGTAGAAATAAAAGGTAGTTTTTACCCACATTACTGTGAGTCCTGGTTTCACTTGAACGCCCTTCATAATATATCAATTTGATATAATAATAATAATAATAATAATAATAATAATAATTGTTATTCTTATTCTTATTCTTATTGTTATTATTAGTATCCTTATTATTATTACATAATATAAATAATAATCAGAATAAATATATATTTTTAAAATAATAATATTAATAATAATAATATTTTGTACTTATTGTGGCCACAACTGAAAGGGCAAGCTGTCTAAACACTGATCTGCTATATACCTGTATAAATCTCAAGTTTAGCTAATTAGTTTTTTTCCCCCTTCTGTATTCAGATTTGAGAAGTGGCTGTGATCTAAAACGTCTAGTTTCCATTCACATTATTTAATTGATTTGAATTCCCAAAATATAAAGAAACTAGTAGTACTAATTTAATCCACTGTAATCCCGACCATACAGGCAGTGAGCAAGGATGAATGATTTAACCCTGTAGATACATTGTTGCATTTGCCCCTTTGTCCATCTTTTTGTAGTTACATCCGAGGTCTGAATACAGATGTGCACCTTTTCAGTATTAACACCACACTTCACCCCATAACTCAACTCTCTATACAGCCCGAAAACATTAAACTCTCTCACTCTCTACAGTATGTATAAGAATTTACTCCACACAGACACACAAAAACACCTTTTAACTCCCCCTCATTTATCATCAAGATTTACTGTATCATTAATCATTAATTCCACTCTAGATCTCCACTCTCCCAAGTGTGTTTTTAAGCGCAGGGGTGTGTAAAAAACATCGAGCACTAACCAAATTTATATCCTACCTCTAAAAATCAGGAAATAAAAACTGCTACACACTGGAAGCTGAGCTGGGTTTGAAAGCAAGCATGTAGCTAAACACTCAAATCAAACTCCATCATACAGTAAAGTTGTAATAAAAATTTTATCACAAGATGGTAGAGATCATTACAAGGACTCTGTTTCTCTTTAGCATCAAAGTATCTTAAAAAAATATAGAAGTGCATCATAAAAATTTTAATGTCGTCTGATTTTAGTTTTTTCCTGTTTGGTCAAAAAGCAAAAATAAGGAATACAACACCAGTTGTGTTGTGCTCCAAACTATGGAGGTCTTACACGCTCCCCAGACTCTCGTATACACATTCTCATGCACATTCCCTTATTAACAGGCCCAGAGAGGCTGGTGGATGTACACTATGTTTCAACATAACTCTGCCGTGTTGGAGTCGGCTTCTCTCCTAATTAGAGGCAGTTACTGTACCTTCCAGTAAGAGTTTTCTGTACTAAGAGTGGGTGTGCAGTGGGTTTGTGAATAGATCTTGTTTGATAGTGCCCTGATTCTCCAGAGGAATGCATATCTGGGTGGTCTCTTACTTTAGATCATGCAGAAATACAAGATGCCTAGCAGAGGTTATGGCAATAGGTTTGCTTTCTTATTACAAAATAGATGAAGTGATAATAGTAACAATTAGTGATTAGAAATCTGATTACTATACTATAGTATAATGCAATGTATCGCGCTGTAAACTATTTCTGTCATTTCTACAAAACAGTTTAGGTCATAACTGATATTACAGATATAAAGTAAATTATTTTAATTGTCTACAAACTATTTGGAGTTGAGCATATACTATGGAGTATAGTATAGTATAACATTAGGGTTCAGATCTGATTAGGATCTAACTGAAGCTGACAGTATGGTATGGTATGGTATGGTATATAACAGTGGACCATATTGTGTAGTATAATTTAGTAATATACAGTGTAGGACAGTAAAGTATGGTGAAATGTGGACAATAAAGTGTGCTATAGTATAGTATAGTATAGTATAGTATAGTATAGCACCATATCATATCGTATCGTATCGTATCGTATTATATAGTATAGTTTGTCAAGCTTTAAGGCCCAGTGTATTAGGTTTTCTTTTAGCAGTACCTCTGACTGTACTATACTATACTGCACTATTCCTTACTTTGCAATACTATACTATACTATCCTGAGCTGTACTGTACTGTGCTATACTATAATATACATCTAGCACAATAGAATTAGTTGCATATGGTAAGGCTCCAGTGCTTGCTCTTTATTTTGGTCTTTGATTACTGAATATCATGTAGCTTTTCTTAACTATGGACACTATTCCTATTGGTGTCGATGGATCTTCACTTGTCCATTGATTTCAGTCATCCTTGCTTTTTACAAATGGTATCTGCACCCGTCCACTTTACAGTAACTAGGCTTGGGACATACACACACTTATTCACTAACATAGCAAACTCCATTCTCATAGACCAGAGGTGTGACTCTAACTCTCAACACTGGAGGTGCAAGGCCTCAGCACTAACCACTACCACCATGCTGCCATACAGTATAGCAGTATATTATAGAATAATAGGGCGGGGTGGGGTGGAGTGGCGTGGAGTGGAGTGGAGTTTAACTGACCCTGTGTGCCTGCTTGTTCCTGCTCCTCCCTGCGTTGGCTCTTCATGGTAATCTCGGCACGCAGTGTAGTCAGCTCTAACTCATACTCCTGGGTGGTGTTGTGAAGTCTCTCCAGCTCTGCCCGCAGCCGGCACAGCTCCTCTTGCAGGAGCGCGATGTCATTCTCCCGCTCGGCTGCCGCCTCCTCAGCCGCCTGCTGCAGCTCCTGCACCTCCTCCTGCGCCACACGCAGCTCCTCTTGGGCCTCCCACAGCTCACTGGCCTTTTCCTCCTCCAGACTGTCTAGCTCCTCTTGCACAGAGCGCAGCTGGGCTGCAGGGACACAAAACAATGGATGGAACAACTGATGAGAAAAAATTGACAGTAGAAGCATAAGATCCGGTCCTGGTTCTTTATTGCATCCGGTAAAGCATTGCTCTAGTGCAGAGGTTTGGGATTGTAGAGTAGTAAGAACACATTACAAAACTGTCTTTGCTGTGTGTGGTCAAAATAATCTGTTCTTCTCTTAAGTCACTTAAAGACTTGATCATGGTTGTCTGTTGAGTAAATTAAATGATACTACAGCTGCGCTGGAAAAGGCACAAAATCCAAACTGATGACACAGGACACATACAACATGTACTAGATACTCAGCATGATATTTTCTGCATGCACTAAAATAAATTTATTTAGATAGTTTCCTTAATGGGAATCACAGCTGCATTGTGGCAGTTGTGCTTCAGCAGGGACTTAACACAGGAATAATGTTAAACCGTTGTACAGCTGTGAAGCCGAAGTTTAAAATCTGATGTTGAACGTACTGTATTTTTCGTACTGTTTAGACAGAAAATGAATGAAGGAAAATTTAAAATCATAATTTAGGATCAGGCAATGGGCACGCTATCAACATATAACATGAAACACTCTTGTTCCATCAGAAACAAGATGGAAAACCTGATAATAAGGATTTAATAACAGTTAGATTTATGTTAGTGTTTTCCCCTAGATGGTGTTAAATTTCTCTGGCTTCTCTTTCTTTCTCCTCACTCCTTATATGGTAAAAAATGGTACCTCATCAAAAGAATTTAATCCGTTCTGGAGGCAAGTTATTAAGGTGAAATTTCGTATTGCGATACGCATTCTCCCGTAGGAAATAATGTAAATACTTACTTTAGATCGTGCAGAAATATAAGATGCCTAGCAGAGGTTATGGTAATTAGTTTACTTGCCTGTGATTTCTTGTTACAAAGTAGATGAGACGATAATACTAACAATTAGTGATTAGAAATCTGATTGCTATAGTATATTATAATGTAGAGTATTACAGTTTGCCATTTCTACAAAACAGTTTTGTTCATAACTGATATTATAGATATGAAGGAAATTAATTGAACTGTCTATAGTATAGTTGAGTATAGTATGGTATAACATTACAAACAGATCTGATTAGAATTAGGTTGAAGCAGACAGTATTGTATGGTATATAACAGTGTGTAGTACAATTCAGTAACATACTGTTATATATGCCTTAGAATAGTGTATGTAGTGTAAGAATAGTAAGTATGGTGAAGTGTGGACAATAAAGTGTGCTATAGGATAGCAGCAGATTAGTATAGTACAGTATAGTATAGTATAGTATAGTATAGTATAGTATAGTATAGTATAGTATAGTATAATGAATGGCAATAAGGATAGAGAGCGTTCCTCATATGCTGTATAAATGTCTGTTGTGGAGGTGGGTTCTAACCTGGGACAGCCATGTTTTTGGGCCATGCCAAGAGACAGGAAGTTGACCCTTGACTGTTGACCCTGAGCTTTCACTTAGGGTCACTTAGGGCTTTCACTAAGGTCATGATTGTAACCTCATTTGGTATAGACATAGATCACTAAGGTCATGATTGTAACCTTATTTGGTATAGACATAGATCACTAAGGTCATGATTGTAACCTTATTTGGTATAGACATAGATCACGGTCATGCATAAAACCTCTCTTAAATACCGGGTGAAGTCTGACTCAATGTAACAAATATTTATTTCCCGTTATATAATCCAGTCCAGTGTTTTTAAAATAAAGAGTCTTATCCCCAGAGAAAGCATTACAAAAGTAGAGAAGTCATTAGTTATTCCAGGCAGGGTTATAAATACGAAAATGGGTTCTATAAATCAGAACGTATCTTTGGTTCCACTAGGGACAGAGTGACAGATTAGACACTCAAGCGCTCATTAGTTCCTGCTCAAACAATAAGGGACAACAAAACATTTTTATTCATCAAAGGAAATTTTCATTTACTCATCTAAAGACTTTTCTTTGCAGGATATTAATAAGAAACTCAACATTGATTTGTAGTTAAAGTTATTAGGAGTTATAATGTTATTTGATGTAAAAACAAAAACAAAACAATACAAGGAAATTGTCTTCTGTGTACAAAAAAACAACAACAGCTAAGGCCAGATACATGCTGTGGGCTTGTATGCATTTTAGAAGGAGAGAGCATACTGTATGAATCACTATTAATTACTACTGTATATAAATATTACATGTCAAAAATGTAGAGAATGAACGAATCACTCTCCGAGACTACTCGTTCTTCTGAGTCATGTTAAAGATTCGTTCAGAAAGAATGAGTCTTTAAGACCGAATGGACACAATGGACAGGTTGCCAATCAATCACAGGGCACACAAAGACACACACTACGAGCAATTTGGAAATGTCAATTATAGTGGGAGGAAACTGGAGTACCCGGAGAAAACCCAGCAAGCACAAGGAGAACATGCTAAATTCATGCACACAGGCCCGAGGCGGGACTCGAACCCGAACCCTGGCGGTGTAAGGCGACACTGCTAACCACTACACAGCCATCTTGCCTGGTTTATTTTTATTAATCCAAAGTACAACCCAATATTACAAATGAGACAGCAAAAGTTAGTGTCTATGATAAAAGGCTTCACATCATGGGGACATGTGAAATGTCAGTGACATCATGTTGAATTATTGTACATTATAATACACAAGTACATTTACACACTGTTGTTGCTGTTGCATCTTATAGTACCATTATGGTAGCATCTGGATGTTACTTACAGTGTTTTAAATACTATTCTCTGAAATGTCACGGCTAATCCATGGGCTCGTTGATAGCTAACTACATATCCTGACATGATGCATATGTGTCATGAATTGTGTTAATGTGTCATGATGTGGTTTTTTTAACACGTTTGCCATCCTTTAAAATCGAGTTCTGAGCACACGTGTGTCTGTAATGAGATACCTTGAAGCCTTTGGATCTGTCTCGTGAAACTCTCGGCCTGATTGGCACTGGCTAAACGCTCGTCCTCCAAAAGCCCTAAAGACACAGTGAGAGAGAAAGAATGATTGAGAACGCTAAGAAATGTGTATTGGTGTGTGTGTGTGTGTGTGTATGAGAGAGAGAGAGAGAGAGAATGTTACACATGGCAGGGACAGCTGAGCATGTTGATTGGGAAATCCCGAAGGCGATATCACAAAAACAACATGTTCACCACTCATCACACACACTACACAAACACACACACACACACACACACACACCCTGCAGCTCGCTGTAGCTCTCCTCATGCCTCTGGGACACCTCCCTTGCCTCTTCCAGTTCCAACAGCAGATGAACCACCTGCGCTCTCAGCTCCTCCAGCTCTTCCTCCTCCTCCACTCCTCTCTTCGCATCTCTTTCTCCGTCTCCCGCCTTCTCCTCCTTCACCTCCTTCTCCTCTTCAAGGCCTTTCTCTCCATTTCCCACTTCCACCTCCTTCTCCTCCTTCTCTTCATTACTGTCCAGGGATTCGCGCTCTTTATCCGTCAGTCCATCACCCAGACACGGGCGCTCGGACTTCAGCTCACACAGATCATCTGAGACAGAGACAGGAAGACTGTGAGAGACTAGAAACTAAGAAAGATTCTTTTTAAGATAATAATGTCAGATATCATACAATGAGAAAATACAGAACATCTGGGTGCAGGGAGACGGTGAAGGCTGTGAGATTATGTCATCATGTTGTTTATTACAATTTCTGATTTTGTGTGTGTGCTCATGTGTGTGTGTGTGTGTGTGTGTGTGTGTTTTTGTGAAAGAGATTGATGTATCGACTTGACAGGAAGTCTGCGTGGGCGGTCTGCTTGTCAGTGAGATTAAATCTCTCCGTGTCCCTCGGCAGACTTCGCCATGTGGGTGAAAAGATGACGGAAAAAATGATGTCTCGGTCACGTCTCCGTCCTCGCTAGGTTCCTTTTCGTGTTTCGTTTTGCGTCGCTCATCCACCTCTCTTACTTTAATTCACAGAACTGATGAGTTAAATTTACTCACAGAGCAAACCAAAAATTATTGAGAATTTTCCCCAGGGGCGACTAATGTGTGTAGTTAATGTGTGTAGTTTCTTGAATGACCACTAGGGGCTTCAAAAGCAAGTCAATTCTCATACAGCTCCATATGTCCAAATTTACAACAGAAATAAACACCAAGATGGCGACGTCCAGAGCTCCCAGAGTTGAGCTTCAGAAAACCGGACTTTATACAGTCTATGGCATTAACTAACCTGACTGAAGCCCCGCCCCTTTTCATCATCTCTTATGAGTACCATTTCAGCTGGTGCTTTCTTATCAACTTGATTTTTCTACTTTAAAATGTGCCTTCGTAACAGCCTTAGCTAACAAGTGTATAACAAACATCGGTTACTATGTTTCAAGATAGTCCTGGACTTCCGATTTTTTTTTCCGACGGTGTGAAAGCAATACGTATTCGCTAGAAACTGGACTTTGAATTTACAATTTAGATTTTTTTTACCGTCCCCCCAACCTTGGCCGCACTAACCTCAACCAGACGCTTCCTGTAGCTGTTGATCAGACCTGCAGAAGAGTTGAAATAATTAAAAATTCAGGTTTGTGCTACGATACGTTTCCAGCTATACAGTCTGGTGGAAGTGATTGGGCTAAGATAGGCTAAGCTACGATTTTATTTTATTATTATTTTTATTTTATTTTTTAAAGACATTTTTAGCAAGCGATCGATGAGTTTATGTAATGTAATGTAACCCATCTGATGTTTGTCAAAACCTAAGGTGTGGACCGTCTGTATACTAATAACACAGTCTGGTGGAATTGCAGAATCTGATTGTTCGGACAGTGCGTGTTATTTTTGTATGATTGTACGCTAACGTGAATGGCATCTTGACGCTTTTGTCTTAATTCATTAATGGTTTCAGCTTAAAAACAAGCAGACAGTTCTTCCAAGATACTCAAGTGCTTGTGTATAGAACGTTAATCAATTAGTGATTAAGGGAGGAGTCAGCGATTCTGGAGAATAATTGTTGATATTTGAGCTCAACATCCAACATCAACATGGTCCTTCACAAGCTCCGCCCACAGAATTCAAAGTGGAGACACTAGCAGTGTTGGGGGAAGTTACTTTACAAAATTACTGTCTTTAAAAAGTAATCAGTTACATTACAGCGTTTCTTTCTGATTAAAGTAACTTCGAGTACTTTTCCATTGCAGAAAATAATTGTTATAAAGTTTTATAAAGTGATTACTCAAGCATGTTGTTTTCAGACCTTTATAATTATTCTACCATCATCACTCAGCGAAGTTTGGCCCATAATCTGTTAACTACTGATACCCCTATCTCACCTACGCGGTTTCGCGCGGTGGCCGTAAGTACAGTTCATCATGATTCACTGCCAGTTTTGGCGCTTTGATTAGGTTTCCATCTTTCCGCGCGTCGGTCCTCACATAGTCAAACCGCACAGGTGAGATAGGGGTGTAACAGCAGGAATAATTGAGGGGGGCGGGTTATCGGGGGTGGGGCTTGTAGGACGACTTTCACACACATGCACACTAATGGATTGGGAAAGACTGCTGTCTGGCTCACGGATTACATAAATTGCCTGAATAACGCATTACATTTTTGAAAAAAATAACTGAGTAGTTAAATGGCGCCCTGACGCGTTCGATTACTCGTTACATCAAAAAAGTAATCCAAGTCCTCTAATGCGTAACTTTGTAACCCCATGAATATTAATATAAACTTTGGCAACCCCATGAATATTAATATTAAAATTCATCAAGCATGAACGCTGATTGGCTGGAGCGGTGTGGTGTGGTTCGGTCCGCACCACTTTATTTCTGTCACGTTTACACAGTCAGGGCTGCGTTTGTGTTTAATTATCGTCATAACACGTACAAGCTGGTCCACGTTATCACTTGGACTGGGGACTGCAGCTGACTGTGTTTTATTCTGTGTGTGATAGTTTCACATCAGCTTGTGATAATAGTCTGTGTGTGTGTGTGTGTGTGTGTGTGTGTGTGTGTGTGTGTGTTGTGTACATGTTCTCCTTTTCAGAACGCACACTGGCCCCTTTGCACTAGTTAGAACTCCAGTCACTAAAGAGGTAAGAAATATAAATGCATACAAAGTGCCTAAGTTACCAAAGTGTGTGTGTGTGAGTATTTAGTTTGCTTTTTGGCTTGTTTACTCAATGTCAGCTGTGCTTGTTCACACAAGAATTATAAGCAGCTGGGATGGGATTTTCTGTGTGTGTGTGTGTGTGTGTGTGTGTGTGTGTGTGTGTGTGTGTGTGTGTGTGTGTGTGTGTGTGTGTGT
>JAQMYJ010000004.1:6806735-6835573 GCA_030014305.1 Clarias laeviceps | reverse complement strand
AATTTACTTACTTACAACTTAACCAGAATCACACAACAATTCAACTTCCCCCCACCCTCCCCACCACCTTTCCCTTGTGGTCTCTTTAAAATGAGGTGCCTAAAAAAAAATAAAAAAAATAAATAAAAATAAAAAAAGTCACAGGCAACATAAAACATAAAATCACGTAAACAAGAATGCAAACTAAAAATACATAAATAAAATATATATTACAGCATTAAGACATTCTTTCTGAGCCTTGGTCATTGTTTTGTGCAATGTATTGTGTTAATTATTTTTATGTATTTATTTTTTTGGGCTGTGAAAGAATAATTTGAGTTTCCATTATTTCGTATGGGAAATTTTGCTTTGGTTTACGAGGGTTTTTAAATACAAGCCCGCTTCAGGATGGAATTATGCTCGTAATCCAAGGTTCCAATGTACCTAAAAACACACCACAAAATCCTCCATCTTGAAGTCCAAGTAGACAAAGAATTGTCTCTGTCTCTGTTACAAAGCAGTAACACTTAAGACTACTTACAAAACTGTTACATAACTGGTACAGGATCAACAATAAGAAAGTAAGTTTTCTGTAGTTAAAAAAAAAACTCCTTTTAGTCCTACCTTATGTTGAGCATCCACTATAAAAGTTCTTGTTTAAGTTACTATGGAAACAAGCGCATTCATATAAACCTTATTATATTAAACCTTAGTGATATTGTCAGAGCTGTTGTTATACAGTGGTGTACAGATTTAATTACCACATTCTGACCAATCAGATTTAGGAAAATGTAGTAATAATAGTATCAAAATATAAAATGTACAGTATGTTACAGAAAGCCATTAAACAATATATATACAAAAAAATAAAATTGAGATGGGTCTCTGTATCAGTAATGTGTGTTTGACTGTAAATCCATCACAGAGCGACCTCACTTCATTCTGCCCTCTTTCTTCCCTCCCAGACTTTCTCTCTCTCACTAACTGTCTTTTCCTTTTTTTCCCCCTTAAGGGTGACGGATGGTAGTGGAATCTCTGTCTGGCTCCTGCCCTGCTGTCGTCCCTCATCTGAAACCAGACTCAGGAGCCAGTAGGATAAAAATAGTCTCTCTCTCTCTTAAAAACTTCTTTCTCCCACTTTTTCCATAGAACCGGTCTTTGAGTTGTCACCCCTTCCAGTGACCACCGTTTTCCAGTATATACACACACACACACACACACACACTCACTACACGTAAGCTATTTCTTTCTCATTCCAACTTCTTTATCTTTCTTCATAGATGTGTGTGTGGTTATGAAATATTTATTTTTATACACAACATGACGACACTGAGCCTCAATGATGCGTCACTGCACTGACAAGCTGAACAGTGTGTGCGCGTGTGTGTGTTAGAGTGTGTGCGCATGAAGTCACTGCTAGTGCATTTTCAGAAACAATCTCAAGCTCATGAATTAATGACACGTTGTAAATATATAAACGACGGAAGCATCATACTAGATTACACACTAGCTGAATGACAGCATGCTTCGAGCCAGAGCATGTGTAACAAACACTCCTGGCTTTAATAGCTGTCATGTTTAAATATCCAACCTGCACATAGACGACAGGCCTGACAAGAAGATTCGACACTCTTGATCCTCTTAGATCACTATGGAGGATTAATGAAATCTGTTTTCTCTCTCAGCTTATTCCCATGTCCTTTATATGTGTTTGTATTATTTATATTTTTTCAATGTTTATAAAGAAGGACACAACTCATCTCCAATGTTTTATTTCATTTCTGTTTCTATGCTATCATATGCATAGATCAGTGTCTTCTAGCGTAATGAAAACCTGCAATCTTACGCATAGCTTCTGGCATAGTAATTTTTTTTTAAACATCTATATGGATAATGATCAAACAATAGACACAGATACATGTCTGGGAGAAATAAATTCATGGCGGTTTTGTTAGATTCATATTTGTGTGTAGGAAACATACAAATAGCGAGGTGACAGGGTAGAACGCCGCCGCCACCACAAGACACACCTTTATTGCTCTTGATAATGTTTTCCACAAATCCCCTTAAAATGGACTTTAAGTTCATGCAACAGAAAGGCAGTTCAGTCTATCATCAGGATAGTGTGAGTTTAAATCCCAATAATGCCACAGATATCCTTGGCTGGGAGTCCTAGATAGCAAAATTGTCTGAGCTCTACTTATATTTATGACTATACTTCTAATAGTCATTTCCCTAAGTGTGCTATGCTGCCCCCTAACATTGTGTGAACAGCTGTGTGGAAATTGGTAGGCAGGGGTAGTTCAGTGGTTGTCAAGTTGACACTGTTGGGCCCTAAACCTGTTAACTGCTCAGATGTATATTACGATTAAAAAAAAAATTATGTTGCTCTGGATAAGGGTGTCTTCCAAATGCTGTTAATGTAAATGTGTAGCCTCCTGGTTAGTAGCTTCCCTTAGATAAGGGAGAGTCCTAAATCAGGTGGGAATTGGGATTGTCTAAATAAGGAAGAAAAAACAGAGAAAATGTTACAGAGAAAATATAGAAGAAAGAAAGTAAAATCGTAAAAATTTTATGTAAAAGGAGTGTGCCAACAAATTATGAAAGCTAATAAACTGCTTTTTAAAATGCCTTAGATTGATGTAAATAAGCTAAAAGTAAGCTTAAAGCTTAGAGCTGCATGTTTTTTTTAAGTCTGTTAAGTGAATTGTTACAGGTGAATTAGCCCTAAAACTAAACAAGAAAAGTGCATCATGATGCGAATATATCATGTTTCGGATGTGTATGGCATAAAATACATTTATGTGTCTTGTAACACATTCAAGGCAGGGCATTAATACTGCTAACGAGATATCGCAAGTCTCCCTGTTTACTTACATTTGAGCATTTGACAGACACCGTTATCCAGAGCAACTTACATTTGATCCTTTTTTTATTTTTTATTTTTTACATCTGAGCAGTTGGGAACTAAGGGTCTTGCTCGAGGGCCCAACAACATGGAAGCCACATGGTGGTGCTGGGATTTGAACCTGGGACTTTTTCCGATCGATAGTCCAATGCTTTAACCACTGAGCTACCACTGACCCCTGTTTACTGTAATACTTCATCATCAAATCAATCACTGTTTTAGATACAGGGTGAGAAACATAACCCTTTAACACTAAATGGTTTAAAGTGCCTCACAGTGGAAATGATTAAATGTATGCAATATTCAACATAACAATCCATCTGCCGAATGAACATACTGTGACCGGAGGGTCAGATGGCTCCCAGTTTCCCAGAACAACCGAAAAAGGTGATTTATTCAGGTCACATTACTACAAGGAGAAATGGCAGGGAAATGGGACACACACACACACACACACACACACACACACACACATACATTACAACAGTTTATGTGATCACATAAACCAGCTCTCCCTATATGACCCTTCATTCACCATTTCAGCTGAAACTGTAAACAATCAGGGAGACTTCTCATTCTGAAGGGGGAGACATGGGATGAGTCATGATCCTTAATACCATACTCTATATCTTTCTACTTCTCTCTCTCTTTCTCTCACACACACTCACTCACTCATCTGGCACTAATCCGAGCCGTGACATTAGCTTCCTGTTTATAGCTGCGCTCTCACTCCTAATAGCTGGGTAACCAAAAACCAACGTCCTTAACCTTGACGCTCAATCACACAGGCTTACTCACAAACACACGTACACATACTCTCACACATACGCCAGATCTCCTGATCAAACACAACACTAAAGCACAGGAAACAAGACAGGCGATGTAAAAAAAATTTTTTTTAAAGTGTTGATGTTGATTTTGTAATTATTCTCTTGGTGATGTGACCTGAAATGGAAAATTATTCTTTATTAATTAGCTTCCCCAATTTATTTTTAAATAATCCATTAGAAATCCAGTAAAAAATGAAATAGATTTAAATTACTAGCTGAATTCATGACACATACAATTTTCTATATTCACCCCCATTCTTTATACCACTTATAGTGTACAGGGTCAACAGAAGCCTGGAACATATTGTGGCCCTAGCATCTTAAGACCCGAGCTTTAATTTAGCATATATTTTTTAATTTTCCTATATATTTGTGATTATTATAACCTGATATGTAAGTAAAAGTATTGCGGTTTTGCTACCATTAGATGATGCTATAAAGTGTCTGCTAATGAGACCAAAAATGAGAAAAACATGCAAAGTCCATGCACACAGACCTGAAGGTGTGCCTCAAACCCATTTCCTTTATGACTTTATCAGTCTCTCACATCGGTGTGGTGAAAATTGGGCCCATTCTTCTTTACAACATTGCTTTAGTTCATTGAGGTTCATTGAGGTTTTTGAGCGTTCGCTCATGCGCAGCCCTGTTAAGGGACCAACACAAGATTTGAACTGGGTTGACGCCTGGACTTTGACAAGGTCAATTCAAAACCTTGATTCTTTCATTTTTCAGCCATTCTGATGTAGATTTACTCCTGTCCTTCCAATCACTGTCCTGTGGCAAGACAGAATTTTGACCTAGCTTTAGCTGTCAGACAGATGGCCTCAGATTTACCTCTAGAATACTCAGGTATACAGAGGAGTTCATGGTTGACTCAATGACTGCAAGGTGCCCAAGCTCTGTGGCTGTAAAATAAGCACAAATCATCACCCCTCCACTGCCGTCCTTGGCAGTGGGTATGAGGTGTTTCTGCTGAAATTGCTGTTTGGTTTTTCCCAAACATGGCGCTGGGCATTAAGGCAAAACAACTCCACTTTGGTCTCATCTGTCCATCCTCGGTCATGCTTCTGTGCTCTTTTTAGACAGAAGAGACTTTCTCCAGGCACCCTTTCCAAACAAACCGTACTTGTTCAGTCTTCTTCTAATTATGCTGTCATGGACTTTAACATAATTGTGCTTGGACGTCCACTACTGGGAAGATTGGCGACTGTCTCGAATGCTTTCCACTTCTCACTGTAGAACGCTGAACTCCAAATTGTTTGTAAATGGTTTTATAGCCCATTCCAGATTGATGTGCAGCAACAATTGCTTCTCTAAGACCTTTGCTTATGTCTTTCCCTCTTAGCATTGTGTTAACACACCGCAAATTTTCAAAACATACCCTTGTAAATCCTGTGGAAGAAGCAAACATATACTTATTATTGCCCACATTGCTATGATTAGTTAATTTTTTTTTCTTACATTTTTACAAGATGGGGTACTAACTTTTGAGCATGACTATAACTATATATAGTGGTAATTTTGCAGAGTACAACATACAGGTGCATGGAATATATATATATATATATATATATATGTGCTCAGTTCATTCTCAGGTCTACACACACACACACACACACACACACATGCATACACATGAACATACACAAAGTTTACAGTAGATATTTAGTACAGTATGTCTGAAACTGAAACGACACCTTCACTACTGCTCTACATGGGACATTTTTGCCACTATGTGGGTATTACATGCCATGTCTGAAGGCATAGGAGAGAATATGAAATGCATTCACAAGTGCAAGGGTTAATATTGAATAAAGAGGATTTACAAAACATATTTGGCATATCCTTTGGATATTTGGCAAAACAATCATGCACTTTCCATAAAAGCCACACAATCAGAACAAGATGCTTCATTGATTCGGAGCTGCATCAATGCATTTGAATGCTGACATCACTGTTGCCCGTGACAACAGTTAATTGCAGGAAGTTCAGTGAGCCATAGCATCAGCTGTGCCCAGTCCCTTCTTCGTTTAATCACTGCAGATAGCTGCAATTTGCTGCTTTTCTTCTGTGTGTGTGTGTGTGTGTGTGTGTATGTGTGTGTGTGTATGTGTGTGCGCGCGTGTGTGTAATAAGAGCTGGGAAAGATTATCTTGCAGAAGAGGTGAGGCCACACACAGCTGGCTAAATACAGGGTGACAGCAAAGAACACTGAGACGCCAGTGAAAATAGACAGACATATGAGTGGATGGATCACACACATACACACAAACATAATTTGTTTGCTGTCGAGCATTGTATAATACACCTATAATTTTCTTTTCCAAAACATTACACGCAAAGCAACTACTACGCACATTCCGAGGAAGAACGAGTCCGGACTAAAAGAGTTAAATTGGGAGGACAGAAATGCAAACACTTGAGTGACAGGGTCCCAAGGCTACCTTCTACCCTTGATAATCTGTCTCAAAGCATATATCAGAAGCACACACACATTTATCCTCACAAACACACACAGTCCAGTTGCATTCAGTGGCAAGACCAAGTCTGCGTTGAAAGAATATCAATGAAGATATAAGTCCATGTGAAATGCCATGCACATCTGTCTCTCTGTAAATGTTTCCTTTTAGTTGCCTTGAATAGAAATGTAATGTGGTGTGAGTATTGGTTTAATTAAAAATGATAGATAATTGAATATACTCTTTTGTAAAAAACAAAACAAAAAACAAACCAGAAGGATAAGCTGACCACGCATGCATCTGTTTTACATTCATTTATACTTTTATCTATAATAAAACACTCCAAAAATTGTCAATCCTCTTTGGTCTCAAATACCATTCCATAGTTTTACAGTACAAAATATAATATTCAGTGGTACATTCAGTAGTTACATCAATCTACAATCGACAACAAGCTAGAATCCTACATGCTGTAACTCTGAATAAGTTCCAGGTCTTATCATATTTCTCTATATAATCACTTGCTACACTAAAACCAAACTACACTATCCCAGTGTTTCACTAGTGCTCGGATACCATCAAGGTAGAAAGTTTTTGTAGTACAGTATGTCTCCTGTTCCGAGAGCATGTTCATAATTTGATTTCGTTCGTAAGTCAGACCAAGTTAGCCTTGTACACCTTTGACAAAAATATTAAATATAAAGCATAAAAAAAACAAACGCACTGGTTTGGTGTTTTGGTTCCGCATTATACGCTAGTGAGAATAGGCCTCCAAGTCGCGAGGGGGAATCCCAGTGATGCAGCAGCGTCAGCTGACCTCAATTAAAGGGAGCCCAGAAAGACGCCGGAGGGAAGGATAACGTCACAGTACATTGTGTTTACCGCGCTCTGGAACAGACACCATTTTGTCTCAGAGCTGTTTAAGACTGTAAACGCTGTCTCGTTGATGATTTTCCGAAATTACGATTATTCACCTTTGGGACAGCTTTATAGGACAGACATTTTTTATCATCGTGCTCCCGGACTGATTCATTGAAACCGGTGAGGCCGACTCATTTCTCCCGCAACCCAACACATGTACACATACAATATACCAGACTTTAGACATTTTATACATTCACTTACATGCTGAAAATACTGTATATAATTGTGAATATTGATATCTGGTGCACTACAGTGTTTATTTTTTGTACAATATACTTTTTTGTACACTACAAGCTACTTCCTTGATTAGTTCGCATCTCTGTCCATTCATATCTGTGGAAATTCGTAACTTGAATGTTCGTAAGTCAGGGACTTACTGTATGCTCGAGCCATTATAACCACTGATTTCATGTCTGAAACACTGACCTCCCAGGAACTCCTTCAATAGCAGAAACATATGAAAATGTCCTGGAGCGAGATCAGGACTGTACAGAGAATGTAACAATAACTCACAGCCGAGTTCCTGTAATGAACAAGTGGTGTTGGTGAATGTACAGTTCCCACAGACAGATGTGTCTCTTCCGCAGGTTGGTGACAAGGATCAGGCGTTCGCTGAATGTTCATGGGAACGACTGCAGTGGAATCTGAGACACCTTGGCTGGGATCATTCATGCACATACGGCCTTATTTAAAATGTTTGCATCATTCAAATATTTTACTGCGGCTAAGAGTCCCTTCACCGTACCATGCTTAAAGTCTTATGTAAATGTCAGTCGGTTTTGTGCCAACATTCACGAGACAGTTCATCACAAGTCCCAGTTTGACTTTAACACCCCTTATAATATGTATTTTCTCATGCATTTGAAGAACTTTATGATCCTTATGATGTTTTAATTTCTTCTTAGTTGTAATTATTTCCATATAGTGGTGTTTTTTCATTTGTAATGTTTCGTCTCATATTGTTTCTCCTTGATTTCACTGCTTAGATGTAACCGAGCCAATCTACAGCACCTTGGCCGACACTAGTTACTTACAAAAAGTGCTTCATACAGTAAATAAAGGTGATTTGACTCGACTAAAAGTTGTAGATAATGTAATGTAATTATGCCATATGCCAAGCTAGTGAGCTAGTTTGACAATCCGATTCCAGTAACCTTAGACAAGACCTGAACACTGCCCTAAAACTGTGTCTTGCACTTCATTAAATGTTAAACACTGTTAAAACTGTTTCTGTTACTGTCTTACTAGTTACTTGCTGGTTTGCACTAATATGTGTTTTATGCGTACACCTGAGGCCAGATATACAGTATGTATAATGACAGTAAAATTCAATTGATGTGAATAGTTAATGCATTATAAAGAGAAGGTGACTGTGTGGCCGTAATTGTAACATGTCCTGATTCTGACAAGCACTTAATGCTACAGTATGTCATGTTTGCACCCTTAACAAACAGTCACTAAGTCACGGTTAATTATTTTGCCTATGAGATGCAGCATTTTCTGCTTGCATCACACATTTACCCAAAAAAATGTGTGATGCAAAACCAAAGACAAATTGGCCTGCATCAAGTAAAGAAAACATTACAATTGCTGGGATTAGTTTAAGAATCATCCAACTCATTATTAAAACCTGTAAGGTTAGTGCTGAACTGCCAACTTCATAGTAAAAATGTGGTCAGAAAATAAATAATAAATCAGAAATGACCACTATTGGAGATCACTTAAACTCTTGGTGAAGTTGCATAAAAAAATTTGACAATGAAAACCACCGCAGAATTTACAATTAATATTAAAAATAAGAGCAATTCCACATGCACACCGTGATGATAATGCACAGGATGGAGACTAAACAGCTGTGTGGCCATAAGAACATCAATCGTTAGTGAGAATGATAAAATAAAAAAAATCTTTAGTTTGCTAGGAAAAAAAATCTTTTATATTGCTTATCCCGTACAGGGTCTCAAGGGAGCCTGGAGCCTATCCAAGGAGTCCATGGGCAGGAGGCAGGGTACATCCTGGACAGGGTGCCAATCCATCGCAGGGCACACACACTTAATTACAGTAATCTGTGGATTGTAGGAGGAAACCGGGGTACCCGGAAGAAACTCACCATGCATGAGGAGAACATGCGAATTCCACGAGCATATATTTAAGGAGGGAATCGAACCTTTGACCCTGGAGGAGTGAGGTCACAGAGCTAACATCACTGTACCGCCCCTTATGAGTTCAGATTGACCCTATTCTAGAGTGAGGGGCGTGTCAGGGTAAGAAGGTCACGCATAGTGTCCACTGTACAAGCCTCTGGAGGCAGTGTTATGATCAGTGGTTGCTTCAGTTGCTCAGGTCTAGTAAGCTGATGACCAGAATGTACTGAATGACCAAGTTATCACATCTATGGAGTTTTTCTTCCCCTGTTAGAACGGGCATATACCAAGACTCAAATTGTGCAAGAGTGGTTCTGGTAGCGTGCAGAATCACTTTCACACATGAGCTGGTCACCACATTGTGTACCATAATCAAAGCTCTATGAATTTGAGCAAAATATTACAATGTGTGACTTTTTTTTTGGCCAGGCAGTCTATAATTTCCAGCTTGTTAGCCCTTTATTTTTGCAATAAGGTGACATATTGTGTGCTTATTGTACAAGCTTATTGGCAGATATGTACAGCACAGCAAGATATGTTACAGCACATAGTTACAGCATCAAAGTGAAGTGCATTAGTTTAAACATACACTAGAAATTCTCCATACACAATAGTAAGTAGGATGTGTTTGAGTTGGGAGCCCAGGAGACTTTGTCCACCCCTGCAATCTATATTGTAAAAAGGTGCACAAAAGTTTATTCTGTTCCATTAGCTGTCAGATTTTTAGGTTATTCTTTGTAAGGCTTGCTCGAGTTTTGGACAGATGTTATATAAATGTGTTGTGTGTGTTTTTTTTTTCACTTCTCTGCACTCAGTGTAAGCTCAATTAAAGTCTCGCCCAACCATGAAGTAAAGGCATCACAGCAGCTCGGTGGCTCTCATAAAAATGTGATTGTTCGTTAAGAGAGAGAGAGAGAGTGTTGCAAACTATAACTCATTTATACTGGCTAACTCAGTCCACTTCCCTGCCCTCAAACAACCAACACAGTTAATGATACAGCTTCACATCCAGTGCATTCCATTTGCAAATATCAGGGTTGTTTCAGTCGCTATAAGGGAAATGCCTTGCAAAGACTGGATTTTCTCCAGTGTGTTACAGATGGGTTAAGATTCTCTATATCAGAGATAATCCCCTAGCATTCAAGGGTTAAAGATAAACCTAAAAAAATAGCCAGAAACATACAGTATATTTGAAAAAAGGTGCAGCAGATTTATGCAAGAGAAAGAAAGTGAGAAAGGAAAAATGAAAGAGAGAACGCGTCAGATTTCTGGTGCAGTGAAGAGAGGCATGAATTATTCACATCACCTCCATCCAGGCCCTGCAGCAATGGAGAAACAGGAGATTGCAAGAGAGAGAGAGAGAGAGAGAGAGAGAGAAAATGAGCTGTGCTTACCCTGCATGATTAAGGTGATCCAGCAAGGCTCTCTCTCTCGCTCTCTCTCTCTCTCTCTCGCTCTCTCTCTCTCTCTGTCTCTCTCTCTCTCTCTCTATCTGTCTCTCTCTCGCTCTCTATCTCTCTCTCTCTCTCTCTCTCTCTCTGTCTCTCTCTCTCGCTCTCTATCTGTCTCTTTCTCTCTCTCTATCTGTCTCTCTCTCTCTCACTCTGTCTCTCTCTCTCTCTCTATCTGTCTCTCTCTCTCTCTCTCTCTCTCACTCTCTCACTCTGTCTCTCTTTCCCTGGCTCTCTCTGGCATGCAGATTATAAACTGTATGACGTTATAGCAAGCATGCCTGACACACATTTTGTTGCCATGGTTACAGTTCCTCCACCCAAGATGGGAACGGGATCTACCAGCAATAATGATCACCTGCTTCTAAACGGAAATGGTGTCATCCTTTGTGTTCAACAACCAGCATCTGGACTTTATATTCAGTATCAGTGGATGCAAACAAAAAATGATCTCCACGGCCAGAGTAAAGAGTTCAAGGACCAGCTACTCAATTTAGGGAGCAGGGATCTCCTGATTAAAAAAATAATCGTTTTGCAAAAGTTTCCTCTCCTTACTCTGTAGAATGACAAGCTTGTTGGAAAAGTAACACAGTTTTGCTAACACTAACCACTGCCAGGTTGCACACTTCAACCTGTACAGTTGTTGTTAGTCTTTCGGCTGCTCTCACTGAGGGGCCGCCACAGTGGATCTGCACAACAACTTGGCACAGGTTCTACCCCGGATGCTCTTCCTGATGCAACCCTCTCATTTTTATCTGGGTTTGGGACCAGCACAGCATCCAGTGGCTGGAGTTTGGGCATTGGCTGGGAATCGAACCCAAGCTTTCTGCATGGCATGCGAGAGACCAACCACTGAGCCACTAATACTGTACCCCCTACACATCAACCTGTACAGTATATGTACAAAAATGTAAGATAGAGGGAATGAGAGAGAGAGAATGGAAAATGGACATCAAGAAGAAGAAAAAAATTTAATCACGAAAACTCACAGAAACTCACCAGCCAAGTGTATGTACCTTCCTTCTCTCTGCATTTAGGCTCCCTGACTCCTTAAATATTCCCTCGATTAACCCTGATGCTGTGCCTCTGCTTGCTCCGGGACTTTTCTTTAGAGCAGCTAAACAACACAGCTTGCGTTATCAAGAGGAAGGGAGGCCCATAGAAAAAGGAAAACTGAGGGACAGGGAGGAAGGAAACGTACACCGGCCCCTGCATTTTCTGTTGGAGTTAAAATGTCAATTTGCGGACATGTCCGCCTCCACCTAGAGCAAGTTCTCGACTCCAAGTGGGTCAAGGAAAAAACAGATGACATTTCTGATTAGTCAGATGTTTCTATGGAATATTATCCACCCAATATAATTCAGTGGGTTCAAAAGAATGTTCCCATCAATTTGTCCATGTCTACACTGTGGTATCATACAGGCAGTACCAGATTAGATACCTGCTGAATTGGGTAGTACTATGTAAGTACCATGGTATTCATAAAAGTATGATGGTACATACTGTACCATAGTACTACTGCAGTGCCATAATACAGTACATAAAAGTGCCCAGTATTCTATGAAGTGTTTTGGTGCCTACCATTGTAATGTCTGAAGGACCACGATAATACTATGATATATTATGGTATGTACTATGGTTTACCACAGTACACAGTAGTACATACTCAGTCACTCATCATCTATACCGCTTTATCCTGTATACAGTCTCAGGAGACTTAGGGCGCAAGGTAGGGTACATCCTAGATCCTACGTACCATCAAAGGGCACATAATTGCAAAAGTATTCACCCCCTTGGCATTTTTCATGTTGCGTTACATTTTAACCTGTAAATTAAATGGTTTTTTTTTTAATCAAAATTTTATGTGATGGATCTGAAAAAAATTTTTGGTAAAGTGAAATAATAAAAATATATATTTTATAAATATAAAATAAATATAAAAATATCTATTAAAAAGAATTAAAAAAAGATTAAAAGGTTGAAAATTGGCATGTGCATATGTATTCACCCCCTTTTCCATGAAGCCCCTCAAAAGTCCTAGTGCAACCAATTACCTTCAGAAGTCACATAATTAGTGAAATGAAGTCCACCTGTGTGCAATCTACAGTAAGTGTCGCAAGTTTTGTCAGTATAAAACACTTTTTCTGAAAGACCCCAGGGGCTGCAACACCACTAAGCAAGAAGCGGCACACCATGAGGACCAAGGAGCTCTCCAAACAAGTCAGGGACAAAGTTGTTGAGTAGTACAAGTCAGGGTTGGGTTATAAAAAATATCCAATGAAGTGTTTGATGAAGTACATGTTTGAAGGTAACACTGAAGGAGCTGAGAAGTTCCATAGCAGAGACTGGTGTATCTGTGCATGGGATCACAATAAGCAGTACACTCCGTAGAGCTGGGCTTTAGGGAAGAGTGGCCAGAAAAAAGCCATCAATTAGTGAAGGCACGTTTTGAATTTGCCAAAAGACATGTGGTCCCCAAATGTATGGAGGAAGGTGCCCTGGTCAGATGAGACTAAAATTTAACTTTTTTCAGCCACCAAGGAAAATGCTATGTCTGGCACAAACCAAACACATCCCATCACCCCAAGAACACCATGCCTACAGTAAAACATGATGGTGGCAGCATCATGCTGTGGTGATGTTTTTCAGCAGCAGGGACTGGGGAACCTTTATCTGAGTAAAGATGGATGGTGCTAAACACAGGGATATTCTTGATAAACCATCCAACATGAAGGCGCTGGAACAGTTTTGCCTTGAGGAATGGGGAAAAATTCCAGTGGCAAGATGTGGCAAACTCATAGACACTTGCAGCTGTAATTACCGCAAAGGGTATCTCTACAAAGTACTGACTTTAGGGTGGTGAATAGTTATGCATGCTGAAGTTTTGTTATTTTGTCCTATTTCTTGTTTGCTTCACAATAAAAAAAAATGTAAAATCACATCTTCAAAGTTCTAGGCATGTTCTGTTAATGAAATGATGCAAATCTTCAAACAATCCATTTTATTTTCAGGTTGTGAGGCAACATGAAAAATGCCAAGGGGAGTAAATACTTTTGCAAGGCACTGTACACATACTAGGGGTAATTTGGGAACGCCAAGTAGATTAATCTGCATGTCTTTTGGAAACTAGAGTTCCCAGAGGAAACCCACCAAGCACAGGGAGAACATATAAACTCCGCACACACAGACATAAGGCAGGAATCGAACCCATACCCTGGAGGTGCAAGGAGACAGTGCTAACCACAACGCGAAGCCACCGTGCCACCTGTAATACCATGGTAAAATTTCTTATGGGACAGAAGGTATTCTAACAGACTAGCAAACAAAATGTCTGACACAAACACAAAAACCTGGAGGGAGTCTCAACCATTATTCTTTCCAATGTTGTTTATGACAAGTGACACAGGAAAATAATCTTAAAAGCAGACTGCATCTAAAGCAGTCACCTCCAGGAAGAACTGGGGCTCTGTATAAATTTAGCAGTTTAATTTCTTTTAATGCTGGGAACAGAAAAATTTTGAATGTGTGTGTATATGTGTTCATACATGCGCGTGTGTGTGTGTGTGTTGGAGTGGGGAAAAAAACACTCATGGGATCAAATTATCTGCAGCCAGAGACAGCCTTAGATACAGGTTTTTACATTTTAAAACCATTATTTAAATGTGTATGAAAATACGAGGGGCGTTCAAGTCAAACCGGGACTTTTGATTGCGCAGAATAACACCACACAGTTATGTGTTCTTTATATATGTGCATTTATCCCAGTGATTCAAATCAGAAACGCTGGCCTCCCAGGAACTACTTTAACGGCCCAAACATGCAAACATGCAAAGGGCCTGGAACGACATTAGGACTGTACGAGGAAAGGGATATAATTCCCAGCTGAGTTTATATCGAAAAGCTCCCTTGCTGTATGCAGGAAATAGCTTAGTAAGATGAAATGCTCCCTCAATGTCAACGAAAAACTTGCTCTGAAGAACATGCATGTTCCAGGATTTAATAATAACTTTCTAGCCCGAGTGGTTTAAAAAGCACACCAGAAGCAAGAAATCCGGCTTTTATAAACATGCAAATTGGAACTGACCACACATGCAGTATTTTTCCAAAGGCTCGCTGTAAAAACAAATCAGCCACTGTCGTGTTGATGTTGTGTTGCCTTATCAGATCTTCAGTTCCCCAATGCTGAGGGTAGTGTTACAGTGTTCTTAAGCCTTCTTTGTCTTGATGTTTTTTTTTTAAACATTTCTCCTTGTTGTAAACATACAGTACATAATGAAACCAGTCATTGAACTTTGAAATACTTGGCTCTCGGACAAGTGATCATTTGCATTGTGTCATTTTTTTATTCCTTCTATTTTCTACTCCTTAAAAACACCCCCTGCCCCCAACTTTACAGATATAACCCAGTGTACTGTACAATATATGACCTAAAGGAATATTTAAAAAGGAAAATGACCCACCCAAAACAAATCTTCTTCCTTCTTTTTTTTTTTTTTTCAAATGTTGCATCCAAGACTTAATTTGTATTTAAATTCCTGGTCGAATTTTTCATTATATAGTGTTAGAATTTCACTTCAGTTTCATTTCATTGAGATTTAATTCATCACCAGAGGACAAGGCATCACTGAAAGCATAAATCATGTGCTATGGCATCTGCAGTGACTAGATCTTCACCTGTGGAAGATTTTGAAACGATGTGTGCTTTATCATCATCATCAAAACACATTACTAAGACGCTATATTGTTTTTTTTAATAAGAAGTCAATATTTGAGATAAATGAGTTATATTCGTCCATAACATTAAAACCACCAGAAGGTGAACTAAATAACATTGATAATCAATTATTTACCAGTAAACTGATGACTGGATTAAGGCACCCAGGCTCACCATCACATAGATCAAAAGCCGGCCCGTCCAGTCTAATCAGACAGAAAAGCCAATGCAGCACAAATTACTGAAAAATGTCAATGCTGGCCGTGACAGAAAAGCACCAGAACACCTGTGTACATCAAAACTTGTGTATCAAAACCTGCCATGCAAAGGGTCCAGCAGTCAAGAAGCCCAAGGGCACTGACCCAGCCTTCAAACTCTCCAGATCCAAATCCGATCATTGGATGCACTGGACAAACAAGAAGGTCCACAGAGGCCCCAGCCCACAGCACACTGGTGTGAAACACCCAAACAATACCCCAGACGCCCTGTGGAGCCAACACCAAGCGTCCACACCCACCCCAGTGCCACAAGGGGAACCCAAAAACTAGGTGGTTTTAATGTTGATGGTTTTAATGTCATGGATGATCGGTGCATTTCTACAAGTTGAAAATAGGATATGACTAAATAAAACCTAATCGAGGTTAAGATGAAATGATAATACCTGCATCATTGGAGGAATGCATTGGAATACACAATCTCCTAAGAAAATTGCTATTAACGCTTTGTTGTTATGATCAAGGCACCCAAGCCTCACTTCTTTTTTTTTTTTTTTGTGGAAAAAAAGCCTGTTTTTATGTCATGTCTCATTTTTGTCTGTATCTCACCCACATTATCTCTCGGGCTCACTTTCTGTTCAACACTAAATAATAATATGCCTAGAGAAAGCAATACAGCACCGATTTATCCCTTTAGTCCCCTCAGCTCTCTCATGTCCTCATCTGTACACTCAGCTCAATCAAATCAACACCATCACACTCATTATCTCATAGATCGCTATCAACCTAAGCCGATCACTATCTGGCACAACCGAGCGTAAGTATGGTGTATAACGTAGCTGAACTGCATTCTAAGTCCAACGAGGTTTGTTATCTTCATTACATCTCCACTTATCAATAATGCAATTGTTTCACAACTTCTTGTTGTGACCCAGAACATGAAAAGCTCTTTTTTTTGTTGTTCTTTTCCTTTTAAGTGGTTTGAGATCATGTAAATTTAATTTTCTATTAAACCCTGCTGTAACAGTGACATCTGCTCATATCTGGTAACAAATTTAAGAGTGAAGTTCACAATTGTCTTTACAATTGTTTTTATGCTCATAAAAAGTTCATGCACAACCGTTATTAGACAGAACTTGATGAAACCCAGACAGCCATCAGGAGCAGCAAGACGTCTTCGTACATACTGCGTGCCTATTAACTGCTGATTGCTCCAGTGATGCTGGAATGGACGTATATTGCTTATTATGACCAATATTTTCTTGCATAATGCCGGATGGCGCTTGCACCGTGTCACACTCAGCATGCCCAGCCATCTGCTTTGAGTCATACGCAAAAAAAAAACGTGTCACTACAGACGGACTGGCCGTCTGCTTCCCTCCTGCTGACTCTCTGTCTTTTAATTTGTCTCTCTAGTGATCCTCTCCTACAATGTCTTTCTGTCTACCTCTTCTTTACTAGCGGAACGGCTTAAACCTGGCACGCATAATTTTTCTTTTGAAATCGCACCAGGCCAACAATGCCATGATGTATCACCACACCATAGAAAACTTTAACACAGACTCAATTCTTTGACTTCAATCCATGATGCCCATGCTCACCAACTACGCAAGAGCAAAACATGAAAGAGACAGAAACACAATGGCACAAGTATTATTACGGTCTCCTCCCTGCCCGGGACAATACAATATGCACCTGTAAACACACTCTATGATTTCACACACACACACACACAATCATATACGTATGCACCTGCAGAGTCCATGACCTCCTCGATGACAGGAGGCAGACGCAATCCGCAGTCCATGGTTGTCGTAGCAACGTGAGAGGGGGGCTGGCAGGGGATCAGAGACGTCTACACACGTGAAGGACCCGACGCAGCAAGAGCAGCGACGCAGGACTGTGAAAGGCACACACACACACAAAATGCCTCAGAGGGAACCTTAGGCTCCACACGCACTGTGCCTCAATGGTCGCTTCATCCTGAGACAAAGACACACATACACACAAATAGAGTTAGATCATATATCTTCATGTCTGAGAAGAAAAAAAAAAAACAGTTATGATTTAGATTTTTCTATTCTAAGCAATCAACCTTCCTGTGTTCATCCTGTCTCTCTGACAAAACAAAGTCAAAACAATGAACTGCATTATTGACTGCTTGGCAGCAACACAATCTCCCTCTCTTTCTCACACACACACACACACACACACACACACACATAGCTTTCACAAACTTACCTTTAATGAGATCTGCAGCTCAGGAGGACGACAGCTAATACTCCTGCAGCTCACTGCTCATCACCTCTCTCTGTCGTTTCCCCAGTCTCCTCCTCCTCCTCCTCCTCCTTCTCTCTCTCTCTCTCTCTCTCTCTGTCGCTCCATCCCTCCAGCTCTTTTGCTCCCCCTTTCTCTCCTTGCTCAACTCTTCTCCTCTCCTCAATTTTTTTGCTGGATGTTTACTCTTTCTGATGTCCTTCTTCATCCAAACATCATTTATCATCTGTCTCTTCCTTCTTTTTCCTCCTTCTGCTTGTCTTCAGGTCCCTGAGCTCAGCATATAAAAAAAAATCAACTCCACAAAGCGGTGTGGGACTCTCAGAATAGAAGATAAACCCTCGCAAATGTTGGCACCCGCAGAAATGAAAAACAGGAAAATAAATAAATAAATAACACACACATAAAGAACAATATTTTGTGTGATAACATATGGAGACGAACAAAAGACTCCACTTCAAAATGGTCACATTATTGCCCTGCATCAACTAGCAAAAACACTCACTCACTCACTCACTCACTCACTCATATCGCTTTATCCTGTATACAGGGTTGCAGGGAGGCCTGGAGCCTATCGGCAAGAGACAAGGTATACCCTGGACCGGGTGCACACACTCTCACATTCACATAATATGGGCAATTTGGGAACACCAATTAACCTAATCTGCATTTCTTTGGACTGTGGGAGGAAACCAGAATACCCGGAGGAAACCCACCAAGTATAAGGAAAATATGTGAACACGCACACAGAGGTGGGAATCAAACCTGGACGAGAATCCAACCGGACCCTGGAGGTGGAAGGTGACAGTGCTAATCACTAAGACACCATGCCGCCTAGCACCGAACACAATTAAGGAGATTTAAAATAATTGGATTTGTTTACAGAGTTGTCCATTCACTCACTCACACACTCATCTGGGCGTCATGGGGCCTGGAGCCTATTCCAGGAGACTTAGGGCACGAGGCGGGGTACACCCTGGACGGGGCGCCAATCCATCGCAGGGCACACACACATACACACACTCACGCACTCATATGATGAGGCTGTATAAGGAATGCTAATAGACAGTAAGGATGCATATACAGTAGAGGGACCTTGGTCCACCTGTATCCTTTGTATTCTTAGATTTGTGCATTTCATTCCAGACGTCAGTTTGCTAATGATGATTTCTGCAAAACCATTTTTAAAGTATGGTTAGAAATCAGTTAAGGTTCTGTATTGTGACCTAACAAACATCAAGACACTGAAAAACCAGCAAGCCCTCCTTCCCGAAGCCAACACCTAAACAAACACCATTTACATCTCCAGTGCTGACACTGAAGACACCTTCCATAAGTGCTACAGAAACCTCTCCTTACAGAACATTTCACCATAGCAACGATTACACCCTTTTTTTTTAATTAATGTGGAGCGTCCAATTAACAAGTCCCTGTTTTTGTTGTTGCTATAGAAATGATCTCACAACAAAGCAAGAACTTTATTGTAAATGACTTTTACAAACACACCCTTCAGCATGGTGTTAAAGAGGAAGCCCAAGTACGGAGTCACACTGCTGTGGTGCGATAAACAGCACTAAGCTCCTTCCTGTTTCAGACGCCTCTGGTCACAAACAAGGCCCAGGCTTTCCATTCAGCTGGTCCAGATTCCACAGGAAATAGTAAATCTGCTGGCGGTACTCAGCTGCACATGACCAGTCTCCTGGAAAGTCAGATGTCCCAGTGACCCTGATATACACAGCTGGAGCAACAATAACCAACACTAGCAAAAATTAGATCAGACATGTGATACCAGATCTATTGCACCAATCCAGACGACCTCTCGGTGTGTGATCAGTTACTCATCCCAGTTCCATATTAAACGCCGTATCAAATGACTCACACAGGTGGAAGCATGGATTAGAAGGAGTATGCAGTGGGAAGGTGGAGTTAGGGGTTTCTTTTTTTTCCATGAACTAGAAATCTACCGCTTTCTGTTGAAATGGTTTAATAATACTTTTCTACCTATCAGGAAATTAACCTAAGCCTACAGAAGCTGCTTATGGTATCAAGAAGTTTCACATATTTGGTCTCTCCCTCAGACTCTTTAAAATCTGGCAGTACAATTCGCTATTGACAAATTCTCAATGCACAATGTGACAAATGTCAAAAAAAACGATAAGCGTGCACTCGGTCAAGCTCCGGACCTGCCTCGCCTTTTTGATCATGGAGAAGATGCGCTCTTCCACTTTTGAAGACTATTGCTTCGTCTCAGGGTCGTACACATACAGTACACCCACGTGTCGTCACAAGTAATGATCCTTGAAATGAAGCACGGCACGTTGACAGAGTTCTTGGCAGATTTGTTCCTTCAGCTCCTGGGTCAGCAGCCTGGGGATGAACTTGGCAGCAACACAGCGCATGTTCAAATCACAAGTGAGGATTGCCTGGACTGTTTCGTATAACACGCCAACAATAGCAACAATGCTGTGGATTGTTCTCGAACTATTATCATGCACAAGTTGACGAATAGTTTTGCCATTCTCGGGGTTTGAGCTTGTTGAAGGTCTTCCTGATCCGTCGTCATCTTCCAGTGGTTCCTTCGCTCTTGAAAAACACCTCGAACGACTCATTAAAGCATCGCCGTAAACCTGCCAAATCATGTCAAACGTCTCTGCAGCAGATTTGCCCAGTTTCATGCAGAATGTGGTAACCCACATGGTCAGAATAGTACCAGTTGCACAGCTCCTGATGTACACAGGATGGTGTCTTTTGGCACACTGACTTATAAAAGTCGGTGCTCCCTGTGACTGTGTGCAGCCTTATGCTGCCATCTGTTGGCGTGTTACAAAACTAGTCTCCAGACTTTTTGATACCACCTTGTACATGTAGCAGAAATGTACACCAATCAGCCATAACATTACAATGCAAAACATTAAGCTAAGTATGGTGTAGGTTCCCCTTGTGCCACCGGAATAGTTTTGTGCCCTCGAGAAAATGACTCCACAAGACCTCCGAGGGTGTGCTGTGGTGTCGGGCACCAGGATGTTGTGGGTGTTGCGGAGTGAGGCCTCTGTGGATCGGACCTTTGCTCCTCAAAGGCATACATGAGCCTTGGGTGACCATGATCATGTCACCAGTTTACTGGTATATAACTCATAATGTTCATTTCATGGATGATCAGTGTATGTTCAGTGTCAGGCTTCGGTCAAAGACCTGCTCGGCTGACAGACTCGGGGCCATACAGCTCTTTAAGAGGCCAAGGGGATGTGCATTGGGAATACGGGGCCTCTGCTAGAAACTTCATCTTTCTGTCTCTAAATAAATAAACTAAGAGCATAGATTTTAACCTATTTTTCTTTTTAAACCAGATGACCCACAGGGGCCTCTGTAACAGGAACCTTGTCAATACCTCAATACGGTCCTACTCACTTTTTATTGCTACAATTTGCACATCACAGATTGTACTACAATTTTCTATTAATTTCCTTGGAGTATTTATTTGCTTATTTGTGGATTTTATCTCATGCCTTGTCTTCTTTTACTTATTCTGTTATTCCTATTTTTTAGTATCATGCTATTACAATAATCTTCCAAGTGTTTAAACTACAGTCAATTATGCAAACAAAAATACTTGGATGAACCTTAAATGAAGTAAACATTCACTATCGCAGGTGTAGCAAGTGAGATTACAAGAGAATTAATTTTCCCATACCAAGGTCAAAAACCCCAAACTGTAACATTAAACTTGGGGGAAAAAAGCGTAAATTCTCCCTTTAAGTCTCTCTTAAATCAAAATTGAGGTGCACTTAAGTATATTAATGTACCATAAGTGTTGGTCATTCAAATTTGTAATTTGGGGCAAATTCCACAACCTTTCAACATTACAGTGTATTTATTATTAATTTAACTCTTTGCAATCTCAGTTCCTAGTCAGTGTGCAGAGCAGGAAAACTGTCCTATAGAAATATAGTTTCTAAAATGAAATTGTCAGAATTTAGCATGATGTCTTTAGACTTCATGGTGAAACCTGAACAGTTTTGATTGTCCTAAGTTTTGTCCAGGGTTATCAGATATACAAAACAAATAAGGGAAGAGGGTAATTTGTACAACACTGAAGTATTTCTTTAAGAAAGTCTGATAGCGTGTACACATGTAGAAAAAAAAACACAACATGCAATGACATTATTTATTTATTCATTTATTTTAAAAAAGGATAAACTGCACATTTTCCAATGCAGGGATTGTCAGATTTATCTGTACTTTACTTGTTGTTGGAGTGGCATCAAGTGTGCATCTTTTGTACATTGTGTTTGTTTTTAACTTCCAGTGTGCATGTATTGTACTTTTGATAAGCTTTTAGGAGTAAAAGTTAAAGTTACATCAGTGGTCCTTATATGTTCACTGGCCACGTTGTACACTTAAGTACACTTTGCTAGTACTGGGTTGGACCCATTTTGCCTTCAGAACTGCTCATGCCATAGATTCAGCAAAGTGCTGCAAACATTCCTTAAAGATTTTGGTCCAGATTGAAATGTTCGCATCATGCAGTTGGTGAAGATTTTTCAGCTGAACATCCATGACACGAGTCCACCATTCCACCACATCCCAAATGTGCTCTACTGGATTAAGATCTAGTGACTGTGGATGCCATCTGAGTACACCATCATGTTAAAAAAAAAAAAAATTAGTTTAAGATAATTTAAGCTTGGTGACACGGCACATTCTCTCAAGGTCATAAAGGCATCGACATTATCAGCAATATGGTCAGGTAGGCTGTAGCATTTAAATCATGCTCAGTTGGTACCAAGGGACCCAAAAGTGTGCCAGAAAAATACCCCTACACCATTACAACACCACAACCAGCCTGGACTGTTGATACATGGCAGACTGAATCCATGCTGTTTACACCAAATTCTGACCCTACCATCCAAATGTCACAGCAGAAACTGTATGGATATTTTCTACAGGTTCACCCCAATGTAGCCACATCCCAATCCTATGTTTAATATGTTTTGTTTTGTCCTGTGGGTTTCCAGTCCTGATACACACCTCTAACCTAAACCAAATTTCCTGAGGGGGAAAACAAGAAGAAAAAAAAAAAAGCATTCTGTATCTATTTACACAAACTATCTGTTCTTTCCAAATACACAGTCAAATTCAATTACATCCACAGCAACAAGAAAAAGTACAGACTTAAGTACCGTTATTTCTGAAGACTTTATAGAAGAAAAAAAATTCAAATGTCATTTCTTCTCAGTCAGTCCAGCTTGGAGACAACACTTTTAGTTTGGAGGAGGTGGAGGTGGTGGAGGATAGAACATGGGTCCTGGGTAAGGGCAGGGGTGCCAGGGATCTATGAGCATGTTAGGAGGTGGGGCTTGGGGGTAAGGTGGGTACCCGCGCCCTCGGAAAGGAGGTCTGTATGGGTCGGGAGGTCGGTGCATGAAGTCCTGTTGAAAGTGAGGATTGGCGTGATAGTTAGCGTGGAAGCCAGCATGGTGCTCGTGATGCGCAGGCCGGCCGCGTGGAGAGTTCCTGTTCTGCCTGGGTTTTCTCCTTGGAGGAGGTGGAGGTCTACTGGCAGAGGATTCACTGTCTGCTGAGAGAATAAGTGTGTGAGAGGAACTAGATTCTTCAATAGGTGAAGAGGCTTACAAAAGCGAAATGTATTAGGGGTGTGGCTCACCTGAGTCTGACTCTTCATGTTTCTGCTGCGGTGGTCTCCTCTGGCCCTTCAGTTTCTGCTTGGCCATTCTCTCCTTCTCATCATCACTGAAATCCAGAGCCTGAACGAACAAACAAAGTCTATTAGCTTCTCAAAGAACCAGGCACGGAAACTCACTAATCATTCAACAGCATTCTTGACAAATTCCTGGCTGTTTAGGCTACACATTAAAGTTTGCTTAAGGTATAGGATTAAGAGCTTAAATTATATAACCAACATGGATGGGAATCACCTCCCGATTACAATATTATCACGATACCTGGGTGCTGATTCGATTGCGATTCTATAAGTACCACAATTTTTTTTAAATATCCCGATTCGATATTATGTTTTACCCTAATTTTATTACAATTTTAAACATTTAAAAAAGTTAATTGCGTAATTAAATGTAGCCTGTTCCTCATCGCATTAATTTTCTCACTTAACCAAGAGCAGTATTTAAATAACTTTAAATACAAGAGATTAACATTTTCTTTGTAACACGTTACACCAAACACTGATGATTATAAAGAAATGGCAACGTTTAACATAAGTTTCAAGTTTTAAGATTTAACCGGACAGTGAGCGCACAGGCTGAGTGGCTGCAAACTCACAGGCACATTTGACTAGTTAGCGCTCGCGGTGTTTTGAGACTGGTGTAAGCGTGTGTAATAAGTGGGTTTAACTCTAATTCACTCACAAAATTTGGAGAAAAAGGCAGATCTGTGGCTTTTAACATACGATTTTTGATAATGTAAAGCCATGAAAATGCTTTTCTATTGCACTCTGAACCTTCTGCGCTCGGTAGGGTCATGTTTACCTCAGGTGGCGGCTCCTGGTCGTTTTTCCAAGAAGCATCAGATCCTTTAGCTCTGCATTCATAAAAAATCAGCACATCAATCAAAGGGGGAAAAAATGTAGGTAAAAAAAAAGTCTATGAGTAAACTTTGTAAACAAGCAATGTGTGATCTACAAAAGGAGTTTCTCACTGTTTGATCTGTTCTACAAAGATGTACTCTGTGAAGTCTTTGATTTTGGGGGCAAAGTAAACCGGTTCCTTCATTTTGAGCTCCTTCTGTTCTATGTCCTCCTGAGAGTTGAATCTCAGGATATAATACGGCTGGCACACCGGACCAAACACTTCAAACACCTAGGAGGAGGGGGAAAAAAAAAAAAAAAAAAAAACAGATCAAAAGATTCTGTTTGATCCGTACATCGACGGTGAGCAATCAAACAAAGTAAAAGGTTTTTTTTTTCTCTCTGAAATCAAGAAATCCTAAAAGCATATGAACGTATGAGTAGAGAGCGTACCCTGCCGATAGACACCCTGTCCTTGGTGAATAGGACGCTGTCGTCATTCAGGGGTGGAGTGTCCTTTTTAGACTCGACAATAACTGGAAAATGTAACAAACATGAGATCTGGAGGTAACTTATTCATAATTTTCTAGTGAACATGGTCATACGGTAACCATGGCAACTAAAAAGGGCCAGTTTTATCTGCAACATCTGACTTACAGATTTGGGTTTGTGTAAACATACCGAGTTGATCCACAATGCTCGAGATGATTCCAACTGGCTCCAGTTCGGTGCCTTCAGGAAGACTGATGGTCAGATTTTCTACTGCAGGAAGTTCCTGCAGAAAATTCAGTTATTTTTACCAAAATTTTTTTTTTTTTCATCCATTGTGAGCCTTTTTTAATACACATCTTCTGCACATACAGCACTGATACTGATAACACTGCACATGCTCGCTCACCTCAATAAGCAGTTCATCCTGAGTTCTCACTGGTGCTGGTTTCTTCCCAGAAGCAACCACACCCTCGTCTTCATCCTGCTCAAACTCATTCACAACCGTTATGACGGGGTCAGATGAGGAAGAGGAGGACGAGGAGGATGTGGATGAAGATGAATCTGACTCACTGGTAAAGAATTATATCATATTATTATAGGTGCATTTGTTATGGTTATTTGATATATGAAAAACAATACAAAAAATATATAAAAATGACATGGGTCATATATTACAACATTGTTTAAATATAGCTAGAGATAGCTTTTTAGCTATTTTATGCACCAAATATACACATCATATTACAACATTAACATTGTAATAATAAAGCCTTACAATGGGGGTTGATACCTAAAGATCAACACAGACATGTATGCAAAAAGAATTTAACCATACCAACAGGTTATAAGAAATACATCCATTATACTTTTAATAGATCCTTGTGCCTAGGCACATCAGGCACTAATGGAAAGATATAAAATTTGTCTTTTTTTTTTTTTTTTTTTTTTTTTATAAATGGAGTCAGGTTGCCAGCACAACTCGCAATTGTGTCGAAACAATTGAGGGTGAAGGACCAGGTTCAAGTGTCCAAAAGTGACAGCCTGGTGTCTCTGGGGTTCGAACCAGGGACCCTTCAATCAGCAGTCCTACTTGTTTTTTATTTTACTTTTTTTGTAACTATTTTTACATTTTTCACAGAGATGAATCGGTTGAGCGGCCAGTGACCAGAATTGGCTGATTTTCAGTTTGATTGGCAATGACTAGTAATTGGCCAATCAGCTTCAGATATAAATGATTCTGTAACAAGCACAGAAGCTTCCAAGTGACGCAACAGAAACGCATTTTATGCGTTATATGCATGTTTATAGTTACATTATCAAACATTGGTCTCAAACCCACTCATTATGCACAAGTTCCCACTGTTGAGCCCAGGGGTACTGTATCCTTGCTGACTCTGCACTCTTACTCCAGCTTTTAACTGGGATATGTGAAAAAATATAATTTCACTCTGCTGTAAATTACATGCATCAAATAGTTTTCTTATTATTTTCATCAAATTATTATATTCTGTCTGCCTAACTTGTTTATAAATGTATGTACACTTTTACATATTAACATCCATCAGACCTATGAGCACAACATTTTAAGAACACAGCATGTGTTTTGCGTCATCACCTGTCCGAGAGGTCGTCAGAGCTCTCGTCTCTGTACTGCCTGCCCAACAAGGCCAGCGATCCTCCCCCCCCAAGGAGAGGACTCACTACGTCTTTCTCTACGGTCCTCTTGTCAGCGTCCGAGCACTGATCTAGGTTCTGTTCGGGCACACACGTTTCCATCTCCTCGTCCTGTTTCAGGGTAAGCTCCGCTGTTCCTAACCCAGGTACGACTTCATGGCAAGAAGAGTCTTTCTCCACAGTCTCCGACGTAGACATACCAGTAATCAGTCCTGGTACATCTGGATCAGGTAAGACATCATGGGCCTGCAGTACAGCTTCAGACTTAGAAATCTCGTCGTGTAATTCAGCGGGTTTCTCATGTTCAGACAAATGCTTGTTATCATCCACTTCACCCTGGAATAATAATAATAATAATAATGATAATCAAACCAAACTTAGTGCTCTCCTTGTCAATATTATTATTAACTAACTCCAATTGAAGTTTTTTTTTTATGCAGGATTTTATATAAATAAATAAAAAAAACTAACCCTAACCCATTTTATACCTTGTACGAAGTTGATCTATAAATAAAGATACAAATAAAATTACTTCCGCATATAAAATCTTCAAGTCCCGCCTCATTTAATATGATTGGCTAGACGTATGCCGCCTTCTGACGAGTACCCACATCTCATTGGTAGTCCGTTTTTACGTATACCTTGTTAGCCAATCGTAATTAAGTAGGCGGGGTTTGTGGAGGTGTAAAAAGTCCGATCCTGCTTAACGGTTAAAACGTGTACAGCGCAAGTATTTATTTTTCACGCACGCACGTGCGCTCGGGTTCCCCCCGGCAACAAATTGGCCGTTAGATTTATTCCTCACCGGTTACACGAGTACAGTCACCACGTGTGTCCAGTTATAACACGTGTTACACCTGTTTACCCACCGATGTTAAATGTTTAATCAGAGGAAACGCGCAAACGTTCACGAGCTCGTTAGAAGTCCAAATATACACGATACAACTGACATGAGCTTCCACATACTATACCTGACTGGGTATCAGTCCTGCGGTGTTACTGCTCTCCATTTTTGTTTTCGCTTGTTTTTCCTTGTAAATGTTCTTCTTTTAAGCGCTGCCTCAAATCAACGCTGAGACTCCCATGATAGCCACGCGCGCTGCCGGCACGCCCACTGCAACGTCACTTCCCGACTGAGGACCGACGCGGCTATGATTACACAATAAAAGTCAGGATGTTTCAGAACAATTTTTTTTTTTTTTAATAATTGGATTAAAATATACATGGGAAAATACGTTGCATTCATTCTCTCTTTAAATTTTTTTTTATCTTTGCATCCATCTTTCCTTTCTTTCTTCTGTCCTTCTTTTAATCTTTCCTTTTGTTCCGGAAAGAAATGTTACATTCCTTTCTTCCTTCTGTTCAAACTTTTTTTTTTTATTTATAAATTGAAAAAATATATATTGGAAAAATACATTACATTCCTTTCTCTTTCTCTAATTACTTTTTATCTTTTCTGCCTTCCATCCTTTCTTTCTTTCTTCTGTTCTTTTTTCCCTAGTCTTTTCTTTCCTTCTATCATTTCTTACTTAATCTTTTTATCCTTTCTTCCTTCCTTCCTTCCTTTCTTTGCTTTCCTTCTGTTATAGGAAGAAATGTTACATTCCTTTTTTCCTTTTTTTTCTTGAACAATTTATTTTTGAATCCCTGAATTGAAAAATATATGGGAAAATACATTACCTTCCTTCCTTCCTTCCTTCCAAAATTACTTTTTTCCTCCTTGCTACCTTCCCTCCTTCTTTTCTTTCTTCTGTCCTTTCTTTATTTAGTGTTTAATTTCCTTTCTTTCTTCCTTTAAACATTCCTTCCTCCCTTAATTAGTGAACAGGCTTGTAAATGTGTTAAATCTGACTCTTTTATTGTAATAATCTCAACAAAACAGTGCAAAGTTGACTTATGCAAATGTCCTTTAATCACAAGTAAGCTATACTATGAATATTGAATATAATACACTGTCTAGCCAATAAAAGTCACTATTTTAGAAGAGCCAAATTATTGGCATGTATCAAGAACAGAAAATAATTAAGGAGATTTGAACTTATGGGACTTGTGTTAAGAACTGTCTAACACATTATTGAAACCTTTAAGGACTGTGCTGAACCTTTAACTCTGTTGAAGAACGTAGTCAGAAACAAATCATGAATGGAGATTACTTAAAGGGGTCCTATTATGCTTTTTCAAATATGATCTTTCATGCAGTGTGTCATGTAGCTGTATGTGAACATAAACT
>JAQMYJ010000004.1:6790060-6806635 GCA_030014305.1 Clarias laeviceps | reverse complement strand
TTTTGGAGAAAACTAAAGTGTTTTTTGACCTTGCATACATGTAAACCTGTTTTAAGAGACTCAATAAGCAATATTAGTAACCTTTAAAATGGCATAATAGGGGCTTAGTATAGATGCAGCGCAAAAAAAATGACAAAATGACAAAATATTTTTTTAATGGTGAAAGTAAGAGCATTTCCACACACACAACACAATGAGAACTCTCAGGATTAGGACTAAACAGCTGTGTGGCCATAATAAAAAAAATAATAATAATTTGTTAGATTGGACTTGGAGCACTAGAAAAAGGTCATATGGTCTGATGAGTCCTAATTGGGCCCATTCCAGAGTGATGAGCACATCAGGGTAAGAAGGGAAGTGCATGAAGCGATGCACCCATCATGCATCAGTGCCCACTGTACATGGCTCTGGAGGCAGTTTTATACTCTGTATAGGCTGTTTTAACAGTGGGTCAGGTCTAGATTCAGCAACGTTATGTACCAATAAGTCAGCTGTTTACCTGAATGTATACTGAATGACCAGGTTATCACGTCTATTGAGTTTTTCTTCCCCTATTGGCATGGGGCAAAACTCAAATTGTGAAAGAGAGGTTCTGGAAGCATGATGAATAATTTTCACACATAAACTGGGCACCACACTGTGTAAGGTAATGGCAATCAATGAAATCTTGAAGAGTGCAACTTTTTTTTGCTAGGTAGTGTATTTGTCAGTGATATTTAAGGAACTCTGATTTGTAAATAAACTGTAAAATGTGTGTGTGTGTGGGGGGGGGGGGTTTAACTTTTTTTTTTATTATCAGGAAGGTATCCATTAGCTTTTAGTAAATTAAATAAATGTGTGTAATCTGCACCTTGTTATGAATTTTGTAATGTATTGAACTATGTCAGTTTTAAAAGGTGAGTATGTGCAAACATTTATTATTACACAGGGCTCAGTTCTCACTTTAGTCATTTGACTTCCCATCAGCTGGTTAACGGGTTTTAGAAAAGACCTAACAGCTGGTGAGTTAATCTGCACTTCAGCATGTGTGTAACAGTAAAATAGAACCAGAAGGGGGCGACAAAACACACGACAAAATCCATAAGAGTAACAACTACAAAACTTTTGACCCAACTCCATTAACAATCGTTCATTTAAAAAAAATTATAAACACGTATAATCCCATAAGCAAATAATAAACAACTAATGCTGAAAACTATTTTTGAATTGTCTCTAATTATCATTGTATAGACATTACTGTTAAATACTTTGTTGTGATTGGTCAGAAAGAGCTGAGTGATTTTCTGTTACACACCTTTCTGTTACACACCTTTCTGTTACACACCTTTCTGGCAGTAGTTCCAGCTGCAAAGTTCATTTTAATACTTTGTTGTTTCTATATTAGCAACTCATACGCAGAGACTTGGTATGGTGGACACTTTGCATAATAATAATAATAATAATAATAATAATACATACTTTTCGGTTGTTAATTAACAAAGATTTATATTATAGTCATTGATATTGTGATCACTTTTTAACCTTTAGAGGAAGACTCCAGTATCAGTGCATTGTAAAATGAATTTTTCAGACACTTGAGAAACTTTGAGACATGTCAGCTGCATCTAGAGAGAGAACAGAGGCTGTTTATAACGATTACAGCATTTGTGATGACAGGAACTAACTTGTATATCATTGGCAAGTGTTTCCTTTAAAAGTGTTAAGCTTGATCTCTTCCGTGTGACATAGAGCTGAGTGCAACAATCTGCATCCTTTATAGAAGAAGAAAATTGTTAACCCTTGTTTGTTGTAGTTAATCTACAAAAGCAAATTAGGTGAAAAATGAAATCCTTTGTTCTATACTGTATATACTCTTTTCCGTATGTGATTACACTACATAGCCATTATGATATCATATCTCATGTGCATGCATGATTATATTTTTATGCAAACTATGCGAGCTTATCAATTTCCCTTTATCAGCATGTCTTCCTCTGCGCTGTCTGAAATAGAAATCTTTGCTCTGTATATCTGATTTGCTTCAGTACAGCTTTAGATTACGCTTTTCACAGCACTGTGAGCAGATCTTCCATGAGGAATCATCTAAATTAGACAGCGATTGACAGACATTTTGGATTTTTATTATTCTGGCAAGACGTTAGAGTACAGTTTTCTGCTTCTTTAATCTTGACAAAAATTAATGAGAAGGTCTAAGGAGACCTGACTTCAGGTCTTTCACAAAATATCCAACACTGATAGTTAACATGGCTAACAATAAATAAAAGCCTACCAGTATTACTAAGCTTTTTTTTTTCCAGAGACAGTGTAAATAAATGACTGGGGCATTGTTGAGATTTCTACTTGTGGTCTATCTATTGACGTATAAACACTTTTCTGAAGCACCACTCAGAAAAAAACACAACTTCAGTGTCTTAGTTGTGAGTACTGCTTAGCTCACATGCCAGGCCCTGATGGAAAATACAGAGATACGTTATCTTACCGTGCAGATTGACATCAATGGAGTCTTAAGTAAAGTAACCTACACTTATCTGCCCTTATTCGTCCTGATTATTCTTATTTTACAGCCACCATACCTGATTTAACAGGAAACAGTTGTATTATATGGTACTGTGCAAAAGTCTTGAGCCCCTCATTTCTTCATATTTTGTTTCCAAAAAGCCAGACTTTCATGTATTTTGAATGTAGTCTTGAGGAATAGTTCTCCAGGATTCCTGAAGGATTTTATTGTTTCTCGGTTTTAGCCCAGTCCCTGTACTCGATCAGTTTCAGATGAATGTTTTTTGTTTGATAATTCACATAGTGATTTATGAATCATTCAAGCATAAAAAAAATCTAACTTAAGGCATGAACCAGTGAGAAACAGGTGCAGATGGTGACAAATGATCAGGCCGGTGATTAATATACTGGTGATGTTGAATGCTGTGTGGTTGGAACAGACGAGAAATGAGGTTGCTGTTGAGGTTGTTACATAAACAACTATATGTACAGTATCTTTAGGCACTTTGATAATACGTACCTTCCTAGAAAGACATGATGGAAGTTGCCCTAGCTAATTGCAAAAGACTGTTGAGAACTTCACCAAAGGCAGAAAGGAAAGGGCGTGTTTTTGAGCAATACAGTACAAATAGTAGAGGACTGCAGATAGTGCAAACCAAATCAATTGTTTTGTGGGTAGCAGTATTTAAATATAGCCAATGAAGTAGGAAATGCTTTATTCTACGTGTACAAAAGCAAGTTTATAATGCTAAATTTATTTATGTATTTAACAATTGAAACTATTAGAAAATCAATGGATAAGAAGAATTATCCATTGATAATTAGAAAATAAAAGCCTATAGTGACTACATACATATGTTAAGTTAAAAAGTCTGTCCAGTGTACACAATCAGGCAGGCTGAGGTAGTGCAGAATGTACAGTATATGTACAGTATTTATTGTGCATGTGTGCAACATGTTGTGTTAATGTAATACATTGTGCTGTCTGCATCAGACTCTCCTGGGAACTCCATGAACAACAGTCTCTGAGGTACATCGGTAAAAACAAAAAACATCCATGAAGCAGTAGCTTTGGTGGAAAAAAATCTCAGACTGCACAACACATCAAACCCTGAGGCAATGTAGGCCACTCGTGCCAAATATAAGGCCACTGTGGGTACCGGCTCAGTTAAACCTGATAGTACAAGACTGGAAAAAGGTTTGTCCAGATCCTCTGTGACATGCAAATGGAAGGGGCAGAACCCAACATCAACAGCACAGGTCCATGGAGACGATCTGACCCGCTGTAGGTAAGAGGTGGTGATGCTTTGGTCCTGGGAAATCTCTCCACACCAGTCGAGCCATGATGAGGAACAAAATCTCAGTTCATCTGAACATTACTGTGTATCTGTTCCTTATCCCAGTCTTCCCCAGGCCACTTCCAGCAAGACAAGGGTGAATGTACTGAGTGCTGAATTTACAACCAATGTCTAGATTGAAGAGTAGTAAGTAATGGTAGGTTTTTTCTTTCAGCTGAGATTGTTTCCTAATCTGTTATTTATATATAGTTTGTTTTAGGTTATGCAGAGTGCTCATCGTATAAAAACTCTGTGTGTGTTAGTACTATACAAATGAGGCTGTAGCGACATGATGGCTTAGGGGTTAGCACTGTGGCCTCTCAAGTCCAGGGTCTGTGTTCGATTCCCACCTCTGTGGTGGGACGATTTGACCACTGTGTTTGGTTGGTTTCCGCCGAGTACTATGGTTTTCTCCCACAGTCCAAAAACATGCAGGTTAGGCTAATTGGCATTCCCAAAATTGCCCTTAATGTGTGAATACGCATGTGAATGTTGACCAGAGGTCCTAACACAGTCATAAAATGGGAATAAATATAATGGTCACCATTAGCCTCCACGATCCCTAGTTGGACCACAGAGAGACCACAATTCCAGCAAGAATTGCTTAAAGTAATTAAAATCATGACTGAAAACTTGTTTTAATCACATTTTCATTACATCAGTCTGGAGAATTAGACAGTAATGTTCCCAGATTCTCCTACTTCCTGAATCACAGTTTGGTCACTGATCTAGATCACATATCATAAGCTCATGGCAACAGCTGGTCATTAAGGTGAACACTAATGTGATTTGACCCGGATGTCACAACCATAGAAATGGTGGATTTTTTAAAAAACTAAATCCGCCCACCACTCATTTAAGATCAGTTTTATTAATTCGCCACCACCTCTACCAGAAATTAAGACTGCTTCCAGATCAAGGACGAAAGCACAGCTTCTTAAAAAAAAAAAAACAGCGTGTTTGACAGACACCCGAGCCAATCCAGAGAGGCCACGATTTGACCACGTGAAGTCGGACATGTAAAGCTGTGATTGGTCGAGCGTGGCTGTAGCTCGCTCTGCGATTGGTGCAGTATTGTGCGTGGGGAGCTCTGATTGGTCGACTTCGCTCGCGCATCGCCTCTAAATCCAGAATATCATAAAGCCGACTTCTGTCTCTTTTTTTTTGCAGCTGCATTTTGGGACTTGACAGGGGAAGTTCTGCGCTTCAGGAGCTTTAAACCTGTCCTGTGCTGGGTTATAACACGTTTCTGCTTCTGAAAATGAAGCGGTTATGGATCTTAGGGCTTTTCTGTGCACTTCTTGTGTTCAGTAAGTAACGTTATGGTTTCTCTGTCAGCCTTGAACGTTAACTTGACCAGGCGTTTGTCTTGAGGAAGCTGCAGAATCATGGCTTCGGTTGCATGTGTTTCTAGAAGTTTCCTCAGAATTGCTAGCTAGCTAGTCATACTTCATTTGTTTTATATTTTTCTGATATATATTAATATTAAACCTTTTTATCACCCCTGGCTTGATTTTGTTAGCCTGCTTAAGTCTCCTCCCGACTAGCTTAAATTTATTTAGCTAGCTAGCTTGCTTACTTTTTTCCTGCAGAATGCTTGAATGGGAAGAGGAGTAACGTTAATGCTATGTACCATTAATTCACGTTAAAATATTTCGAGTCTATATATGACATATGTGGTATTTTTTTTTGTGTGTGTAATTAGGGTTTCCTTAATTGATAATGCAAGTTGAAACATATTGTCCACACCTTGTTTTGAGCTTCAGTAATGTTCATATATTCATTTCAAGTCTTGATTTCTTACAGCATCTGTTAAGGCAGAAGATGAGGTCGATGTAGATGGTACAGTTGAGGATGACCTGGGTAAGAGCAGAGATGGCTCGAGGACGGACGATGAAGTTGTTCAGAGGTTAGTGTGTTAAATTCTTACAACCCAAAGCTATAAGTTACTCAGATGCTCCACAAAAATGTTGCTTAAAATCTACACATTATATACAAGACTCCTTTTCAGACATTTAAGGTGACATCAGTATAGACTTCTTGATCAAGCACCATCACCCTAATGAGATGTTTTGGGATTTGTTTCTCACCAGGGAGGAAGAAGCCATTCAAATTGACGGACTGAACGCAGCACAGATTAAAGAACTTCGGGAAAAATCAGAAAAGTTTGCTTTCCAGGCGGAGGTGAACAGAATGATGAAACTGATCATCAACTCTCTGTATAAGAACAAGGAGGTGAGACAAAAATTAAAATGGATAATATGAAAATAAATGACAATTCAATGCCTCTTCTTTACATGTAGGTAAACAATTTTCCTGTTTTTTTTATAGATCTTCCTGAGGGAGCTGATCTCTAATGCTTCTGATGCCTTGGATAAGATCCGGTTGCTGTCTCTCACCAATGACGATGCACTCGCTGGGAACGAAGAGCTGACTGTTAAGATTAAGGTGTGTTCCATGGACCATTTCTGGTGTAGAGCTTTCAGTAGTGAAACCTAAGAGTGCTTCTGGTATTATTTTGCATTGCAAAGAGAAACAAATTTTTAGTCAAGATAAGATACGACAAGCAGGTAGTAAGAGGCTCCTTTAAAATGAAGCATGGCTTCTGTAGTACAGTCAGGCAACAGCAAGAAATTGACCAAGTTTCTTCTTTTTTTTCTTTTTTTTCTCTCAGTCGGACAAGGAGAAGAAAATGTTGCACATCACTGACACTGGCATTGGCATGACCAAAGAGGAACTTGTGAAGAACCTGGGTACCATCGCCAAGTCGGGCACCAGCGAGTTCCTCAACAAGATGACGGATATGCAGGCAGAAGGCCAGTCCACCTCTGAGCTGATTGGTCAGTTCGGAGTCGGCTTCTACTCTGCCTTCCTGGTGGCTGATAAAGTCATTGTCGCATCCAAGCACAACAACGACACCCAGCACATCTGGGAGTCTGACTCGAACGAGTTCTCGGTCATCGAGGACCCACGAGGCGACACTCTGGGCAGAGGAACCACCATAACGTATGTAAAAAGATCTCCTGCTGTAGTCATACAGACATACTCGTGCTCATCTCAGAACTTTTATTCATAATATTCTAGTACTGAACATCGTTCACACACATTTGGTACTGTTTGTAGTATACAATTATGAAGGAGTGGATTATGTTATAATCCCAATAAATGATGACGCCCAGACAAGCATGGCTTCCATTTTAATTCAGGGGTTTTTCCTTATCATCTCAAGAAGTTTTTCCTGACCGCTTATCAGTTTTTTGAAACTGCTTTGTCACATTGTTTGCTATTAAAAGCTCTATAACTCTATATTGTCATGACAGTCACTTAAGTGTAACGCTAACACTGTCCTTGCATTATTATTATTTTTTTTTCTTTTAGCCTGGTCATGAAGGAAGAAGCTTCTGACTACCTTGAGCTGGAGACCATTAAGAACCTTGTGAGGAAGTACTCTCAGTTCATCAACTTCCCTATTTATGTGTGGAGCAGCAAGGTCAGTTATCATAACCTATGATGCAAAACAAATTTGTGTGTATAATTCTCCATGTTTTGTGAACTCATGGTTAGTTTTTGTTCAGACTGAAACAGTGGAAGAGCCAATTGAGGAGGATGAAGCCGAGAAAGAGGCAGAGAAGGAGACATCTGAAGATGAGGCTGAGGTAGAGGAAGAGGAGGAAGATAAAGACAAACCCAAGACCAAGAAGGTAAATAGAAGGGGCTGCATCCCTAATCTATTATAGCACCTGAATATTAGCAAGCCAAACAGGTTTAAATAGGATGTCTTGTGGATCGTGTGTGTATATGTGTGTGTGTGTGTGTGTGTGTGTGTGTATATATATGTATATCCTTTGTGTTTAGGTGGAGAAGACTGTGTGGGATTGGGAGCTGATGAATGACATCAAGCCCATCTGGCAGAGGCCTGCTAAAGAGGTAGAAGATGACGAATACAAGGCTTTCTACAAGACTTTCTCAAGGGTAAGTCTCCTACCTGTCAAAAAACTGTTAAATTTGACAATCTTTTCTAGCATTTTATTTAAAAAGAAAATCTCATCATTCAGGACAATGAAGAGCCTCTGAGTCACATCCACTTCACAGCTGAGGGAGAGGTAACCTTCAAGTCCATCCTGTTTGTCCCTGCCGCAGCGCCCAGAGGTCTTTTTGATGAGTACGGCTCCAAGAAGAATGACTTCATCAAGGTAAGATGATTCAAACAAAATAATAGTAAATTGCTATATGTAGGGGAAGATTTAGAAGTCAAACTTCTATGCGTCTCATCTCACTGACTTTCTCCCTTGCAGCTGTTTGTACGCAGAGTCTTCATCACAGACGACTTCCATGATATGATGCCCAAATATCTGAACTTCATCAAGGGAGTGGTGCGTGCTATAACTTGGCCTTATAGAACATTATACTTTTGTATATATTGTAAACGTGTCCCTTAACGAGGAGTTTAATCTCCTTTCAGGTGGACTCTGATGATCTTCCTCTGAATGTCTCCAGAGAGACCCTGCAACAGCATAAGCTGCTGAAGGTGAGAACTGGGGACCAACACACAAGGTCATGTTGCTGTATTTGCATTCAGCAAGTGGAAGCTCATTTGTGGTTATTTCCTTTACCTTCACATATTGAATTCAAAGTGGCTTCGTTTTTAAATGGCATTACAAGATTTTACTGACTGGTTGTCAAGTAAAATTGTAAGTCTAAACCTAAACATATGTTTTTAGGAGCAAGCAAGGAAAAAAACAATAAATTGGTGGTTTAATATGATGAAGTTAAAGAGATTTTATTTCTAGCAAACTTCACAAGAGCTATATCCTGTACAGTGGTCCAAAGTCTGTCTAGTCACACATGTTCCTTTTGGCTCTAAACTTGGGCACCATGAGCCGAAGCTGATCAGCACACATGCACTAAATGTTCACAATGAGTATTTATTAGTTAATATTATTAGTAAGTTGGAAGTGAAAGTGTTTGTGCTTTTTAAAGTACTTTTTTATTTATTCATATTTTTTTAAATAATAAATCCAATTGGTCCCTTGGTCCTCTTAGAACAGTGTTGAAGTAGAAATGTTCCTTCTTTTCAGGTCATCCGCAAAAAGCTGGTCCGCAAGACTTTGGATATGATCAAGAAAATTGCTGAGGAGCAGTACAACGATAAGTTTTGGAAGGAGTTTGGTACCAACATCAAGCTGGGTGTGATTGAGGATCACTCAAACAGAACCAGGCTGGCTAAGCTGCTGCGCTTCCAGACCTCTCACAGTGAATCAGTGCTCTCCAGTCTGGAGCAATATGTCGAGAGGATGAAGGAGAAGCAAGACAAGATCTACTTTATGGCAGGCACCAGCAGGCAGGAGGTGAGCACATAGATGGCGCTGTTTATTCAGCAAAAAAGTTTATTATTTCAGCAGGAGACTACCTCCAAACTTAATTTGAAACCCATGTATCTCAGTAATCATAATTTTGATATCGCATTGCTTCTATTTTTGGATAATTGTGCATGCATCAATAATTATATATAAGAATTTTTTTATTTTTTTTAATTAAGGCTGAGTCCTCTCCATTTGTGGAGAAGCTGCTGAAGAAGGGATATGAGGTTGTCTACCTGACCGAGCCAGTGGACGAGTACTGCATCCAGGCACTGCCCGAGTTTGATGGCAAGCGCTTCCAGAACGTGGCCAAAGAAGGAGTCAAATTTGATGAGAGTGAGAAAGGCAAGGAGAAAAGGGAAGCCCTGGAGAAGGAGTTTGAGCCTCTCACAACATGGATGAAGGACAAGTCCCTGAAGGATAAGGTACTGCCCTTGAACATATGTAGCTCTCTGTAAACAGAAGTGATATGTGAATAATTTTTAATTAATGCGAAGGCAGGAATTTAGGAATAAGGTGTTTGATTATTAGACGAGTATTTGCAATCTTAACTCCGGTGTTTGCTCCTGCAGATTGAGAAAGCAGTGTTGTCCCAGAGACTGACTAGCTCTCCCTGTGCTCTGGTGGCCAGTCAGTATGGTTGGTCTGGAAACATGGAGAGGATCATGAAGGCTCAGGCCTATCAGACAGGAAAAGACATTTCCACAAAGTACGTATAAAGAAGGGTCCTGGTGAGAAGAGCTTTTAAATGATTAATCAAAAATACATCAGTTCTGATTTACAACCAGCATTGGCCAGTCAAAGGTTTATATTAAAACACTGGTTATAAGAGACCTTTCTTTTTAGAAAATGCAGTGGTATTGAAGGAGTAAAAAATGTCAGCATGAGTTGTTGTCTTTGTAAGATCTTTTAAATACCTGGTGTTAAAATTAACTCCGCTTCATGTCCGCCCATATCACACTCCCTTGCCCCTGATTATTTTCCTCTTATCAGCATGCAACCAAGTGCTTTATTTGTTTAAATACACTTACATATTGCTAGTCCAAGTGTAGAACTAGAACATAAAAATAAAGACAACTCAAGAATTTTATGATTGATCAGGCTGTTAATGAAAATAATGTTCGTTTCAGCTATTATGCAAGTCAGAAGAAGACACTAGAAATCAACCCAAAACACCCCCTCATTAAAGAGATGCTGAAGAGAGTCCAAGTAAGTGTGACAAATTTGTGAGAGATTTGATGTAACATTTTGTATAATGGAGGAAGTTGGTTTATATAAAGGCAACTGACATGGTTACCTGAATATAGGAAATCCATTTAATTACCAGAGGGTCAATTTACGTGTTTATTTATTTTTATTTTTTTTAACACACAAACGATTACCAGTTTTGGTCACTTATACTTTCCTTACAGCTTTAAGTGTTTACCCTATTAAAATTTGTATACATATAGTGAAATATCTGGATATTATAGGTTTCACACAACTTCATGAGGGCATTTTCAAGTGAGCTATAGAACAATACATACAACATGAGATTCTGATTAGTGCTTTGTGGTTACAGACTAATGAAGATGACCAGACGGCATCTGATCTGGCAGTGGTGTTGTTCGAGACTGCCACTCTGCGCTCAGGCTACCAGCTGGCAGACACCAAGGCCTACGGAGACAGGATAGAGCGCATGCTCAGGCTGAGCATGAATGTTGACCTTGATGAACAGGTGAGCACAATACACACCAGCATGTATTATTTAGTTTATCAGACCAGGACAATAGTAGTAGTACATGGAGTCTGTCCACCTTTTTAATATTGCATATTATTTCTGTGTGCTTAGGTTGAGGAAGAGCCAGAAGAGGAGCCTGAAGAACCAGCAGAGGAGGCTGAGGGTGAAGAGGAGGTGCCAGGAGATGATGCAGAAGACACGGTGAGTTTTTTTTTTTTTTTTTTTTTTTTTTTTCCAAATATCTAGATAGATGGATAATTTTTTTTTTTTTTCTTCTCCCTTTCCCTACATGGTTAAAGACAACACAGATTGAAGTTTTCATGCATAGCTTTGGATTCTCAAAATGAAGGAATTGTATTTTTGTAAACCTGATGTCATCTGTGTATTTGTATTTCAGAAAACTACAGAGAAGGAGGAGCTGTAAGAGATCGTCAACAGGAAAAGGGGGTTTGGGGGTTGATGGCAGAAATGATGAATCCCAAGTGGCTGCTTCGTCTCTGTCAGGGTTCATTTTGGGGGTGGGATTGGGGTTCTGGTTGGGTGTTTTTTAAGGAGCTGCGTTTTGTGTTTGAATTTTTTTTACATTCCTCATGACTGTAAATTTGTTAATATTTAACTGACCTGGTTATGGAGTGTTGAATTCCTGTCATGTGAACCATTACATGTTTCCAAAAAGAGACTCTCTTGTCTTTTTTTTTTTTTTTCTTTTTGTTTTTTTTTATTATTATTATTTTTATTTATTTTTTTTTTTCATTATTATTACTATTATTATTATTATTATTATAAAAAACATATGAATAATAGTGTGATTGCAGTTATGAGTCATGTTCACTTATCTCACATTGAAATGCATTAAAGCAAGAATGCAGTTTTTTTTTTTTTTATAAAAAAATAGTTTTTGATGTAAAAGTTTTTTGTGTATTTAGCAGTAGTTTAGGTGCTTTATGAATGTGTTATTTTTATTTTTAATTACTTTAAGTCTTTCTTCCCTTCTTTTGATACTCTATTTATTTTTAATATTATGAGTGCTACCACTGGAGAAAAATAATTTCTTTGCATTTTTAATCACAATTATTATCCATCTCTCCATCCATCCATGTTTTTAATGTACCTGGGTTTTAAAATGAAAGTATTTTCAGGGACGTCTATCAAAAACGATGAGGTTCAGTACACTAGTGTCTATAGCCAGGGTGATATTTGAACTCGCTTTACTAAAGGCAGAAGACCATTAATCAGAGAACACGTCTAAATCACATCTTCTTCATAATAAACCCTCTAGAGGTGACAGATCTCCCAGGACTTTAAGCATCACCACCAGAAATCTTCATCACATGAACTCTGATGACTAAATCCATGCAAAATCACTCCTGATGTTGACTTTTGTTATTACCGGTGAACCTGAACGTGGCTTTAACGTATCTCCACGTCTCCACATTGGTATATGTAGATATTCTTAAAGGTTAAAGCTACTTTTCTTCATGGTTTGTTTTTCTCCCTGGTTTCTTATCCCGCTATGATGTAGAGAATTACAGAAGTGATCGGGCCAAACAAGCACGTGAGCTCGGCACAAGGCGTACGAAACCTTCGCCACGAGAAGCATTTCAATCACGCAGCCGGCTGAATTTTCTCCCAGAGCAGAGGTTAATAGCATGAACCGCCCTTCGGAGTGTGGTGTGAGAGCGCCTCCGCTGTGGCCGTAGATCTGTTTCATATGTCACCAGCTGCCTCGTGTTATCCAAGCGGACGCCTCATGATCCACGACAAGAACAGGCTGGTCATAATATCACAGGATTCCTCCGTGCCATGGACGGCTTTGTGTTGTTTTCGTCTACACGTTCGACCCCGTATGAGCAGGACACACCGGAGCGCTTCACGTCGCGTACGATAGCTGGGTTCATTCTCACACGAGCTACAATAAACGTGGATAAAAAACGACTCAAAGGCAAAAGATGGCGGCGTAACGGCCCTATAACGCCGGGATGTCACAGAAGACTTGGCGATTTAGACGCAGTATGAGTGTGAAAATCATAAAAAGCTGCCAAGCCATGAAGTGTGACCTAATATGAACAATATGCTTCATGATAATTGCATTTATTAGCAGCTCAGCCAGACACTGTGGTAATTACATATAGTTACAGTCTGCATCCACATATTTTTGATTTATGTATTTTCGCGCTTGCTGACAGATAAATAAGAAAAAATGTTGTATTAAACAGCAATAAATATGAATTATTTCGCAATCTGCCCGGAAATAATATTGTAATGTGTGAGGCGCCGGCCTGAACCCGTGCCTCTATTTCAGCACAATGTGATGCTGCGCTTCTGAAGGAGCTCTTGATCAAAGCGTGGACGTTTCACCCCGGCCGCGCACCTGCTCTCGCGCAACAAGTCTCATTTTCTTTAAATTATTTTGATCATTTTTACCCATGCTCTATTCTGAATTATTCTGTGGACTGAATTTATTTGCCTGTGTGTAAAGTGGGGCCCTCAGTCAGAGGACACACGTGAGACCAAGACCGATCTGGACAAGCAAGAAAAAGATTTGGATCTTTCTTTATATTTCTCAATTAGAGCTGCAAATCCTAGTTACGTGATTCGATTCAATTTTAGGTCAAATGTTGCTTTTCGATGAGATTCATCAGGACTAGAGTTTGTTGCCCGATTTGTCTTAAGCACCTTTTACGTCTTACAAGTTTTAAGGTTGTAAAAAACACTAAAATAAGTTAATAAACACTGAAATCCTGAGCATGGTGGTGTAGTGGGTAGCACTGTCGCCCTGCACCTCCAGGGTCAAGGGTTCGAGTCCCACTTGGGTCTGTGTGTGTAGGGTTTGCATGTTCTCCACATGCTTGGTGAGTTTCTCCCAGGTACTCTGGTTTCCTTCCACAGTCCAAAGATATGTAGGTTAGCTTGATTGGCGTTTCCAAATTGCTCATAGTGTGTGTGTGTGTCCATGGTGCCAACCCTGCCTCGTGCACTAACTCACCTGGGATCGGCTCCAGGCCCCTGCGATCCTCCACACAGGATATAGAAGATGAGTGAATAAATGAAAGAAATACCACAATAATCATCTTTATATGCTAGTCTTCTGCTCCACACTCCAGTAGGTGGCAGTAACGAAGCAACAGCTCATAATTGTATTCAAAAGACAAGTTCTGTACAAAAACTACAAGTAGTTTCCAGAAGATGGATTCGGTTTGTATTTTCTGCAAATTCTGTGGCATATTGTAAAGTAATTTGTCAATTTTGCCTAATTTTATGTTAGTATGTTTCTCTAAATAATAAAAAAAAATGTAAATCATTTCTGAATCGAAAAACTGACCTGTCGAGCCATACAAATGTATTGAAACTACAGAAGATCAATGAAATGCTCTAAGCTTAATTATTATTTACAGTTACTTTTATATACTCAAACAAAACAATAATGCAGTCTAGTGCTACACAATTAATCACATGAAACTCTAAATTGTGATTTCTTATACAATTATTTAATCACAAAAGCTTTCAATTTATATACAGGTAAAAAACGCATATTTGGGAATTTATGAAGACTTTGACAATCTTACATATTTGTTTGTTATTTAAAATAATTTTGATGCGATAAATAAATATTGGCAAACCTCCTCTTAATGAGATCATTTTATTTTTATTGTTATTTGCCGTTAGCCTCGATAAATACACTTTTAATACCCCAAAAAAATCACATTGCGATTATTTTGACACATTCAAAATAAATTACAATTCAAACTGTGATATTTAACTACTAAATGTGTCCCAATGATACGGTACATTCAGTAGTTACATATCGCAGTTCAAATTATAGTTTATTTCGAATGTGTCAAAATAATCGCAAATGTGATATTTTATTTATTTTTTACCAAAATATGCAGCCGTAATATGTACAAAACTTTAACAACCGACCCAAGACCAGGTATTGTTTGTGCAGTTACAGTAGCAATCGAAAAAAAAAAAAAAACCTCTGAGCAGTTCGTGAGAGGTGTGAAGCAGAGCTACTGTAGCCACGCTGACGATGATTAGTTTCCTCTAACAGAAAGACATTTTCATCCCACAGCAATTGACAGGTGATTTTATTTTTGAATTAAAGAACGACTCACCATAAAATATAAAGAAAGAAAGAAAAATTTAGAATTTTAGTTTTGACTTAAACTCATTTCACAAGTAAGAAAAATGGTGAAATACTCTACAGTTATTAATAAATGTAAAAAAAAATTATTTAAGATGTAAAATCGTGGTATTTTTAATTATCCTCTGAAGCACGGCACCATGTGTTTTATTTCAATTATAATTTTAGGAAAATCATCTAGTATTTTATAAATGATCTCCAAACAATTAAAGTATTCTAAAATTGTTACATTGTAATATTTAAATTATTAAATATTAATTTAACATAAATATATATTTTTTAAGTAAACACAATGATTTGAAATCTAATCATTTTTATTCGTACCAATTTTTCACATTTTATACAAATCTCCATAATTTCCTTTTGATTGTGTAAAGCTGCTTTGCGACAATGACGATTATTAAAAGTGCTATACAAATAATATTTAATTGAATTGAATTTGTTTAGCATCGATTGGGAAACTGATGAGACAAAACATATTTTGCAAAAACTCTCCATAATTTTCAAATTACTTTACATTATTTATCTTATCTTGACAGATTATTACACTTAATTCAGTTACACTGTCTAAACCACAAATATCTCAACCTTTCAAAGTCACGCTCTCTCTCAGGTTCTCCATGTTCTGTCAAACCTCATTTGAAACTTTCTTCCAGTCCTCCGTCTCTGTCTCCTCATTACCCGTTACTTCCTGCATGTCCTCGTTACACTCGTCTCATCGTCACCTGATGTCGCTGTCTAATTACCGCCTGAGGAGGCGCCGCACGGCCTCTGGGGCCGCCGCCGCTCCTCGTTCCTACAGGCTGAAGAGCCCGAGGTTTGATGAAGAGCACTCACACCTCGCTTGCTGCTGGGTCCTTATTTAGCCTGCGGTTAACGAGGAAGCATCAGAAACACTAATCATCCCTTCCTGTGTGATGCACGATGGCCTGGTGGTGTAGGACGTGGAGGTGTGTGATGTTGAACAGAGTTTATGATTGTAGCATTTTCAGTAGTGGTGTAACTGACCGCTGTTGATCCCTGAACTACGAATAAATTGTTTATTAACCATCATGGTGTGAAATAAAATTACTGCCACTGCATGGCGTTATATTTGGGTTGCCAAATTACACTAAAAAAATCCCGCCTATGCAGTGCTTCAAACCCTCTCTGTCTGCCAAAAACCAGGCCAAATAACACTAGATTAGAACGCAATTATTATTAAGATAATGCAAGGTATTATTATTATTATTATTATTATTAATATTATTATTATTATTATTTTGTCTGTTTGTCTGTCCAGTCAGATTTTGTCACAGCATCACGCGAAACTGGTTGGACGGAATTTAATGAAACCTTGCTTGTCCTTAGGTATTTGTTTGAAGTTTAACCTGCACCATACAGTAAATGAAATCTAAATGTTGAGTAAAAGTGATGTTATGAACAGTTATGTGTGGGATTTAATAAAATACAGGGTGGGCCATTTATATGGATACACCTTAATAAAATGGGAATGGTTGGTGATATTAACTTCCTGTT
>JAQMYJ010000004.1:6760921-6789960 GCA_030014305.1 Clarias laeviceps | reverse complement strand
ATGTTAACCATTACATTTTTCCAAAAAGAGCCTCTCTTGTCTTTTTTTTTTTTTTTTTTTTTTTTCTTGCAATTACTTCATTTGGCTTTTTTCCCTTCTTTTACAGTAATGCTAAACAATCTGTACAACAAAAGCAAAATACTGAAACTTGGAGTCTGCTTCTACTAGTTAATTTATTGGAGCAATATTGGCATAATGCAGTAATGGCAGATCTTGAAATTCCCTCATATTCAAATCTGTTTCCGCTCCAGCACAGCAGTGGTTGTGGTATCAATGAAATGCCCACATTCTTGTATAAGTAAACAGAATTTGGAAAGAAACTACTTTTAGTTCACACGTGTGCAGCTTTGCTAAGAAGAAACCTCAATCGTGAAGATTAGCCTGTCAACCAAGAGTTTCTATTAAATTTTGTTAGGGATGATGCATCCAGTCAAAAGTGTGGACGGGCCTTTTCTACTTTTCAGAATAAGGCTACCGACTTTAAAACGTAGCATTAGGTAATTAACTAACAATAGTCAGTTTTTTTTTTTTTCCAAGACATGAAGGTCAGCTGTTCTAGAACAGTTCTTGCAAGAACAGTATTGTTTGCAAAACCTCTCTCCTGAAGACCATCCCAGGAAAGCAAGACCAAACTTACCTCTGCTGCAGAGGAGAAATTCATTTAGAGTCACCTGCCTCTGTTAACTTGCCTCAGAAATCACCAGTTAACAGCATCACAAATTAGAGCTGTTATGGAGACTTTAGAAAAATTTAATTATTTGTTACATGTACTTTATGGAATTAGATGGATAGGGTTAAAGGCCTTGCTCAAGCTGATTGAGCCACCACAGGGCACAAGTATCATATTTTGGATGCCATCAGCATTATTTTACAATGAAAGAAATAAAAATCAGGGAAGAGATTCACAGCTGTACCTAGCTGTGAATCTACCTGGACTGTCGTGGCATGGTGTAAGTTTTGGTGCCCTCTGCTGTGTATTGAGTGAACAGCAATTAGATAAGCTTTCTCTTGCATTAAAAAAGTGGTTCCCTCTTGGAGGACCACAGCTTTAGTGCTTTCTCAGCTCCAGCACATCAGATTTAACAAATCAACTAATTAACAGCCCTTAATTGAAGTGGGTGTGATGGAGCAGGGAAAAATGCTAAAATATATACAGGGCAGAGATCCTCCAGGAATAAGGTTGAGAACCACTGTTTTAAACTGACCCCTACCCCTACTGGTAAAAACTATTGCTGCATTTGACTTAAGTCCCAGTTCAAATTTGCCACTTTCAAGTTATTTCATTTTCACACTCTACAGAGCAGAGTAATGTGTAAAGTATGTATTTTTATTAATAACCAGTTAATATTTAGAACAGCAAACTGTACAGTCAGTGATATAGACTGTTAGCCAACTAATAAGTTAATGTTGATTGTTTTAAAGTAAAAAGTATTATAGTGATGTATTATATATTTATAGTTTCTGCTGTGAGAGCCTATGATGGTATCACATGCTTATCTACCTGACACATGACTCTCAAAGCAGGAATTTCAAATGAATGGAGATTTATTTTTCTCTCCTAGTCACATGCTAAGAGACCGAACGTAACAACTGTATCCTGGCTGGATAAAACATAGTCTTATCCATCGCAAGGCACTTTTTAAAGCAATGTTTAAAAATCCGTCAATCATAATTCACACATGTAGCACAGTGTATCCGAGTAACAAAACACATTTAAGTTTTACAGTATTGTTTTCATCAGTGTATAATCTATTATGAAAACAGGTGTTTGTGTTTCAGTCTTCACTTGTAGATTTCATCAGTAGAAGTGTCGATTTTTTTTTACGTTTCAGGCCGCACCAGTACAAATTTTCCAGAGGGGTCAGGAATAAACCATTTCTCCCAGAAGTCAGTGTGAACACAGGGATAGTCCCAGGGTTTGAAGCGACCGTTCCAGTGAAGCAGTTGCGCCTCTTGGAGGACAGACTGGGGATAATAAGCATTAGGACTCCAACCTGAGGGAGATAATATAAAGAAATAAAGGAGTTTTATGATGCATTGCATATGAATACATTAAGTATATAAGGCTATTCGCCTTAGTTCACAGAATGAGAAAATTCAACTGTGTATTTTTTGTTCTCATTTATTTCACAGATTTTAAATTTGCAATTAAACACTCAAGAGGTGAAAGAAGGCAAGACTTTCAGCTATAAACTAAAGAGGTTCGGGAAAAGCGTGGCATTAACCGTTCAGAAATGACATCCATTTACATACAAACACCCCATTTTTGGCGCTCATAAATAATGGAACAAAAGGCTGACAAGCAGTTGCATAGCCAGGAGTGACCTGTTCCTGAGTTCGGAGTGAGTCAACATTTGTCCATGTCCATGGGTTCCAGACTTCAAGCTGTCAGTGACTGCAAAGGATTTTCATGCATGTATTAAAAGCAGTACTTATGTCTGTATTAATGTTAGTCTGTTCCATCATTTATAATTTGTGTGAATGTGTGTGTGTGTGTGTGTGTGTGTGTGTGTATATATACTGTATGTGCGAGAAAATTTTGTGTAACCTCTTGCATTAATGTTATAAGTCTTGATTCACTCACATCTTGAGTGTTTCATTTCAAATTCAATGTGGTGGGCAAATGCCAAAAATCTTATCTCTGTTGTAAAAATCATGAGCCTGACTATAGGGCACAAGGTGAGGGACACCCTGGATAAGGTGCCAATCCATTGCAGGGCACAAACACACACAGACATACACTATGGGCAATTTGGGAATGCCAACTAGCCTAGACTTTGTGTCTTTGTACTGTGAGAAGAAACTGGTGTTACTGGGGAAAACCCACCAAGTACAGGGAGAACATGCAAACTCCAAGACACTGGGCCAGAGGAGAGATTAGAACCCTCAACCCTAATGGTGTGAAGTGACGGTGTATCAAACTGTATCAAAACTGCCACGAGATGGAGAGATGAATTACCCATGTGTCTGACGTGCCACTTAGGGTGGATCGTTGTATATTTGTTGTGGAACACGATGAGCATAGGAGGACTGGCTACACCACCTGCCATGGCACTGCTGTACAGGTTCTCCCTGTAAACCCAAAGGGGAAAAAAAAGTATGTTAATTAATCAGAGAAGCAGGTATAAATCGAAGATGGAAAAAGTTTGCATCAACAGTATATTTAATGCATACTCTTTTGGATAATAGTGATTATTGTGATTATAAATTGTTGCAGCATAGATAATGTGTACAAGAGTTCAATGGATGTTCGCTATGACTATAGTGACTCCTGAGATGTTTGCCTTCATGTTAAAAACTCTAACCCAAACCCCTAACATCCAGGGCTCACTTGAAGTTCTCGCTCATCCATTTCTCCAGTTGCACAGTGATCTTCTGTTTCTTCCACTCGTCAATATCAGCCACAAACACTCCGGGGTTAAAGGAGCAGTCGTTGGGGTTAATCCCCAGGTCTCGGACGGCCTGTTTCCGATAGTCCAGGAAACCCATGTAGGATGTCTGGTGTGCACAAAGAGAACCAAAATGCTTTCATATTTTGAACAATGTAAATGTATCAGCTTGCATCGGAATATGGTTAAAAAGCTGCGTACTTGCATCCCCACGCTGCGCACCATCTCATGTGTAGCAGGCAGGTCACAGTCTGACGCAAACGCCGCCGCATGTCCTGACTGCAGCTTCATGCTGTACAGATTCTGGATATCTCCTGTGGGATTCACTCATGAAACAAATGCGCAGTTTTCTTACAAAGTAGCCGTCCGTTTCTTTCTGCCATTTAAATGCTAATTAATATCTGAAACGGTCGTACCTTGAACAATGATATCGTCGTCCAGGTAAACAATCTTCTTATGATTGCTGATAGCAAGCAAAGGTAAGTAGAACCTTACAAAGTTTAGCTGGAACACACACGGACACAAGACAGAAACACACCATTTTATCGATGTATAAACCTCCAGTTGTCAGTGCTAGAAAAGTGAATCCACATCATTTAACAAAAATTACACAATTTCTATCACTGGTGTTGATGTTACACAATTGAAGAACGCTGACAAATATTAGTCTAGGATGAAATGAAATTGTTGGGGAGTCATTGTGTGTAATGACCTGAGACGAATGTCACTAGTGAATCTAACGGTCTCGCCCGTACAGCACTGAAACCTGCTCGTCTCCAACTCTGTGCATATCTCCAGTCACACACACACACACACACACATTTCCCAGTACACACACACTTCAAACACTTACATTACATAAGGTAAGTCAACATGCTATTAGTGTGTATGTTACTGTAGTTTCTTTCAGGAGAAATAAACTCAACAAGGTAATATTGTTCACCTTTTCATTTCACTCCTGTATATTCTAGCACTCACTCTACTTCTTTATACATCTTCATTTATACATATATCTGTGTGGATATACAGTATAATTGTTTTTTTCTGACCATTGGTGGAACTGTTGAGCTTAATCTAACAAAAAAAACTTTTACCGCAAACAGAAGATTTTCTTTTCAGATTTGGTTCCATGCACTCAGTCACTCATCGTCTATACCGCTTTATCCTGTATTCAGGGTCGCGGGAGGCCTGGAGCCGATCCCAGGAGGCTTAGAGCATGAGGCGGGGTACACCCTGGACAGGGTGCCAATCCATCGCAGGGCACACACACATACACACACTCACACTATGGGCAATTTGGGAACGTCAATTAACCTAACCTGCATATTTTTGGACTGTGGGAGGAAACCGGAGTACCCAGAGGAAACCCACCAAGCACAGGGAGAACATGCTAATTCCATGCACACAGAGACGGGACTCAAGCCTGGCCGGGGAATCGAACCCGGACCCTGGAGGTGCAAGTGGTACCCACTACAGTGGTAACCACTACACCACCGTGCCGCATTGGTTCCATGCAAAACCTGTTTAATTCATGGTACTGTACATATCCAAAAACAAGGGACATTCAAGTTAAACCGAGACTTGTGATGAAGCACCTTGCACATTACAGGAACTCGGTTAGGAGTTATTGCCACATCCTCCGTACAGCCCTGACTATACCAATCCAAGCCATTTCGACATGTTTAGGTCATTAAAGGTGTTCCTGGGAGGCCAGTGTGTCAGACGTGAATCAGGCAGTGCAAAACAAGGCTCTGAGACACTGATGGTATCCAAACACTAGTGAAACACTGGCATAAGTGCATTAGTGTAGCAGGGGATTATATAGATCAAAAGTCTCGGTTTGACTTGAACACCCCTGGGACACTGTGGAATACACTCTTTAGTCTCTTTTATAAAGCAGTGCTCACAGGATGAAGGAGATCTGGTCTGGATGAATCTGGTTTCACTTTGCCCTTCAGCACCATGGGATTGAATTCCAGAATCTTATACTTGATCTGTTTCAGCTTGGTTTTCTTGATGTACTGCCTGTTTAAGACCAGAAATGAAAAACCAACAAGGAAAGCTCACGGATACAATTAGAAACTATATGTGTGTGTATGTACAGTATGTTATAGCATGACGAACCTTGTCAGCTTGATAGCATCTCTAAGGGTCACTATATAGAAGAAGACACTGGACTTTGTGTTGCTATACACACTGTTGATGGTCGCCATGGCAGCTCCGAGACGCCCTTCTGCTGCACAGATCACCACGGGAATGTCCGTCTCTGACTCAACCTCCACCGTCCGGTTTGGGGCCTCGTTGTTCCTCGGCTGTTCTGTAGCAAGAGGACAAATTTAAACAAGAGACCCTTCCTTCCTGCTTAATCCTCTGAGCTTGCATGTGCAGTACCTGAGTGGTTTTCTGGCTGATATGCTTTAAACATTTTGCTGTACAGCAGAGCCAGTGCCATCAGGAGGAGTAACATGGAGAGCAGCCGGTTAACTGGAACACACACAGAGAACATCTGTCATAACGGGAAGTCTTGAAAGGAAATGAAATTGAATTCAGTTGGAAAAGAATGAAAAAAAAAATATGGTGTGTTTTATTAATAAAGCTTTAATGATATAAAAAATACAAATGAGCAGCAGGTTGGTGCGGTAAAAGAGGAATACATGATATCAGGATGCGCTGTTGCTTTTGTAAAATAATTAACATCAGGGAGGTAAAAGTAGCTCTGTTTTGCATCAGGCCTCATCAGTGCATCATCCCATCACTGCCACAATCAGACGGTGTTATAAAGCGCAAACACTAGAGGTCACTGAAAAACAACTCATCCAGCAGATCCAACTGATCCAGAGTCCAACCTGTGTGCTGATTTTCATGACTTCTTGAGTGCGTTAAAAAACATCCCCCAGATTATTGGAAAAAAGATTTTTTTTTATATAGTTGCAAGAAGTGATGATCGGGCCCAAGCACAAACTTAAAAGATACTTATTTTTGCATAATGCATATTTATTGGATATTGAAAAGGTTGAGAGAAAAATCTTAACTTTCAAGTTAAATTGAAAAAGAAAACTCATCTTCCATAATTATTGGCACCCCTGGCTATAGAACATTGTGATTTTCCTTTTGCTTAAACAACAGCTCTGAATCCTCTGAGATTATCTCGGGATAAAATGAGATTATCCTCCTGTATAAAATCTCCTTGGTTGCTTCAATCCTTTGCTATTATGTTTATGGATTCCCATGGTTGGTTTAATCCATTTGATCGGTCAGGGTTAGATGTGAATACTGAGCAAAGAACTTCAAGTCATGGGAAAGCAGAACGTTTTTCTTTGTTTCTCTTAGAAACAAGGCTCAGGACAAGAGCCACGAGCTTTCTGTAACGAAATGAAGTCTTTCTAATATAATTTTTTTTAATCTGTCTATTATAATTACGTTTGAAATCCAGTTAATAAAATTGTATTTAAGAAGAGCCTACTCTGATTATGAGAGCAGAGCCTTCAGGTTCTGCATTAGGAACAGTAGGAAGAAAGTAGGAATAGAAACATCTGGGAGTCAGTTGCAAACTGCTCTTTTAACGACATTTACATTCTATTGAAGATGCTTTTTTTAAATTTTTATTTACAGTAACTTACTTTAAATTTGCCATACAATCCCAGGACACAATTAAGCAAGCTGGCACTATACAGTAGGTTTTGGGCTCAAGTGCAGAACGTCACCTGCTGAGGAAGCGCTGCACACAACTGACTAAACACATGGTCTCAGTCTCCAGCACTGTCAGGTCACTTTGTCTCCAAGTGCTGAAAGTGCAGTTCTAAACATTATTCCATTAAACAAACACTTTGCTGTAATTGCTAGTTTATAGTTGCTGCACAAGGAGGGTTTGAACCTGCATACACAAGAGACTTGATGGTTACCTCACTCGCAGTGCAACTGCCAAGACTCTCTCACACACACACACACGTAACATAATGTCAGCTCTGAGAGGAGTATATGACGTCGGAGCACAGAACGTTCCTTGAAACAATTTCTCCTTCTTCAGTTATGTCTCATACTCTACATGATGAATAATTTCTGACATTATTTTAGCTGGAATTGCTTCAGAGTCTGAACCTTAAACCGAAGGAATTTGATAAGCTTCAACTTTTCTAGCATTTACCTACCAACCTTTTTTTTTGAACCACCGCAGAAACAGGTGGAGTGAAAAATGTGAAGTTCCCATGAGAAGTGCATTATGTAACATTTAGGGATCTTTTATCAACATTTGGGGGTAGATGTCTAAGAATGTCCATCGTAGGAAATTCTTTAAGACAGAGGAACTAGTATTCTTTAAGTCAAAGAAAAAGGACAGTGAAGGGAACATCTGTTTAGAACTTCTGTAATGTAAGTGATCCATTGTCCATCCATTCATCAGCTACTATACAACAGCTTATCGTGTGTACTGTTGCGGAGGGACCTGGAGTCTGTCCCAGGGAACTTGGAGGTGGGGTACTGTACAGTACACTCTGGATGGGTGTCAACTCATCAAAGGGGACACACAAACTCACACACCCAATTATACACTAGGGGTGGGCCTCCGAGTTCTCGCCCTATCATCCGGAGATCGCTGGTTTGATTCCCGGGTGATGCTGTAACCTCTCGCAGCCAGAGGTCTAGAAAGAGCTGATTGGCCGAGCTCTCTCACTGGGGAGGGATGAGAGGTACTTAGTGCTCCCACATTAATCACAGCCCTACAGCCAATCAGGGGCGTCTGTGCACTCACGCAAGCGGAAGGAGCGGATAGCGCTGTCCTCCGAGTGTGTTACTCCGCCCCCAACGGTGCGAGAGGGAGCAGTTCAAAAAGATGCGGTCGGCTGGCGTCTATCACGTGATAGTCTTCGGCCCTCCCGACTGAGTGGTAGTAGTAGCCTTAATTTTTCACCTGTTTATATAAATATATATATATATAAGTCTTCATAACGGCTCTAATCTGAGGTGCTGTTTGTTAATTGGTGATTTCTGAGGCTGGTAACTCTAATTGAACTCCTCTGCAGCAGAATTAAGTTTTGGTCTTGCTTTCCTGGGAAGGTTTTCATGAGAGCCAGTTTCATCATGGTGCTTGATGGGTTTTGCAAATGCACTTGTCACAATACTGTTCTTGCAAGAACTATTGCAGAATGGCTGACCCCTTTGTCTTGTTGTTACGTAATTACCTAATGCCATATGCGTTATTTCATAGTTTTGAAATCCCCAGTATTGTTGTAGAATGTAGAAAACAAATCACTAAACACAAACAAAGAAATTTGAACGTGATCCCCCAACTCTAATCGACACTGCATTTCTTAGGACTGTTCGGAGAAACCAGAGGACCCGGAGGAAACCCATCAAGCACAGGGAGAATATGCACAAAACTCCACAAAACACAAACCAAAGAAAAGATTCAAATCTTTAACCCTAGATGTACAAGGCAATAGTGGAAAAACACAAAGCCATTCTTGTCATTTTATATGGAACAATGAGTGAATAAAAATTGATAGTTGTGGTATAGGAGGAATAGAACACATTAGGTCATGCTGTTGTAGAAAAATACTCCACCCCGGGGTGGTAACTGTACTGTAAGTTTGCTTTGCTTTGGGCTGCATCAACCCAACACGATGGTAACGATTCTCCTATGATGGCGTATTAGTAAAAGTATTTTACACCTTAGCATGTAAATCTACAGTTTCAGAACAAATCCAGATCATTACATACTATACATGTGATGGGAACGCTGGTAGTAAAAGCCGGTACTTACATTTCTTCAGCATAGCCATACTTTTACACATCTGCACAGAGAGAACAAAAAAACATCAAAAATCAAAAAGCACAAAGCTTTTCCTAAACCCATTCGAACTCAGTGAGCACACAGTAATTTATTGTTTCTAAACTGCACGTGATGTTAGTGGAGATGAATAAAAGCTCCGCCAGAGACATACCCAGGGTCCATCTTAAGCAGACCCTGCAGGATAGTCCCCCGAGTCCCTGCACACATGTGGAACTGGTTTAAATGGGTCTCATGCTTCTTCCTTCCTGACAGCATTTTTTAGTGCACATGTATCCTTGGTTTACAAATAGCCATTCCAGCTTCACTCCCACTCTCGCTCGCGCTCCTTCTCTCTGGACAGGCGGCTTATCAGCGCCATGATGTCTCTGAGCTGGAGGAACAGATGACTCTTTTCTAAATTTTCCAAACAAAAGCTGGCGAAGAGAAATTAAAGTTAACGATGACTTAAATAAGACGTTTTTCAGATGTACTATACATGACTGCCACAGTTTATCTTTTCCAAAAGGGCAGGGTTGAAACTTTTTTTTTTTTTTTTTGACTTTTCAAATGCCAGATGAATCCAAAAACTCCACCAACATCAACATTCATCCACATTCTTTCACAGGACTATCTGTGTGAGGACATGTTCAAGAGTAAACTCGTTTCTCATTTCTTGTTCAGCAGTTGATGGATACAAATGTAAATGTTTCTAAGTAAAATGTGTTTCTGTTGTATAGTGTTCGACTGAAAGCAGGACAATAATTTCAACATACAGTGAGAAATTCCTTTTTAAAATGTTCACTGTCTGCAAAGGGAAAGAGTTCTTTATAGAGTTCATCTCTACAGTAAATATTAGGATTATACATGGGGTGTTCAAGTCAAACCCGGACATTTGTTTGTGCAGAATAACAGAACACAGTTATGAGAGTAAAAACTCCCCTAATTTCTCAATATAATTGGACTTCACGGCCTCCCAGGAACTCCTTTAATGGTACCGTACTGTGCTTGAAGTCTTCTGTAAATGTCAATTGGTTTTACAGCTGCATTCACAAGAACTTTAATCACAAGTCCTGGATTAACTTCAATGACATTGACTTTTAAAATTCATTAATACTAGATTAGTTCACCAGATGAATAAATGATCTGTTTGTTCATCATCAGTAGCAATTTATCCCAGTCTGGGTCACGGGAACATCGGGCAGGAGGCGGGAACAAACCATGGGGTGTACATCAGTACACACAAAGTGCCAAACCACTTACTGTCATGTTTTTTCGGTGGAGGAAATACATGGGGAGAAAATGGAAATTTCCAAACTGTGAAAAAAGCCAAGCTCCGGATTGAACCCAGAAACCCTGAAGCTGTGAGACAGAAGCCTTGGTTCCAACACAACCCTTAAAATATGTCTCTTTGAAGCTAATTCTTATTAGTTTGATCACACAGTCAAAATAATTTAATTGATAAGGCAACAGTTAGATTAACCCTTAGGAGTCAACGGCATCGTCGATGATGTCAATCACTTTTTTCCTCTTTGCAAGTGTTTTTGTAAAGTGTGAGGTTTGTTTATTCTCCATTTTCACTGTCTTTCTGCAAAAATCTTTTTACACAAATTTAAGAAGAGCTGCGATTCAGGTCTTATTGCAGGGTTATTAAGGCAGTTATAGCTTGACTGTGTCTAGACTTCTATAAGAGTATCATCTTTTATAAAAACAAACAGACAAATACAATACAATGCAATATTCCACATATCCTACACACTACAGAGAAAACTTAATTTGACTCTAGTTTTTTGCTTTTTCCCCTTTTTAAATCCAGAAGCCTGTGTGATTATATGTAGTCGTCCTTAAGGGCTCACTCGATAATAAAAGTTATTTTATTTTTATTTTATTTTTTAAAAGACTTTGTGGGAAATCAGAGTACATAGAGGAACATGGACACTTCAAGCACATGGAGCACAGGTGAAATTCAAAACCCCCACCCACTTAACCTGCATGTCACTGCATAAAGAAGTTCTACTTGGAAATCTCCCTGGAAAGGAAAATCTGTTATAGGCCTGGCACAGTGAAAAGATTATGGTTTTGTTTTTTGTTTGCTCTTTTTTTCCCCTAACCGTGCTGAAAATTCCTGTTTATTCTGACTGCTCCCAGTAGCCCAAACACAGACAGATCTGGTCAACCAACAGAACATCGTTGCCAACTGGTTTGCTTGTAGAAAATGTGTTTTTATAGTGCTTTTAACATGCCCTTATTGTCTAAATGCAGATTAACAGAAATACAGCAATTCTGGTTATACTGTAGAATTTTAATCCATATACAAATAGTAACTACATGTCCTAGGCAAATTAAATTAAATAGACTTCATTTAAAAAAATAAAAGATTTATTCATCAAAATTCCAACAACATATTCAAATGGGTATAGATTTTATAATCAATTTCACAAAATTTGGTATTCATCTCTAATGAATAAGAGTAAGCGGTGGTGGTGGCAAAGTAAAAATTCCCTGAGAATACATGAAGGAAGGAAGTCACATCAAGAGGACACAAAAAGACACCCATCCTCATCTAGGCGACACTGGATAGTGCAATTATAAATAGCTTTTCTTCTATAACTGTATTAAAGTTGGTTACCCATTGCTGTTTTAATTAAAACTCTTTCAAATGGCTCCTCAAAGTTATTAACTGGTCTATGATGAAGACTGCTACATTATAAACAAGGTATGTTTAAGGTGATACCAAGGGTATGCAGTTAGAAAATGTAGCAAACATTTATTGCCGATCAGTTTATTTAATAAGGATGCTGCAAAATAATATGGATGGTCTGCATGTTTGACTAGCTGGTCTGTTTTTGGGCCTGGATGTGGATCTGTCACCAGGGAAGACTTTAAATACTAAAATATTAAATCTGTGTATATCTATCAATTAAATTACACTATATGGCCAAAATTATTTGGCCAAACCTGCAATGGCATTCTATACAAATACATAATCTTCAATATGGAATTGGTCCCCTTTTGCAGCAATAACAGCTTCCACTGTTCTTGGAAGGCTGTCCACAAGATTATGGAGTATTTCTGTGGGATTTCATGTCCACTCATTCTGTAGAGCATTTATGAGGTCAGACACTGATGTTGGACGAGAAGGCCTGGTTCACAATCTCCGTTCCAGTTCATCCCAAAGGTTGAGGTCAGGGCTCTGTGTTAGGGCCAGTCAAGTTCTTCCACACCGAACTCATCAAACCATGTCTTTATAGTCCGTACTTTGTGCCCTAGGGCACAGTCATGTTGGAATAGAACAGGGCCTTCCCCAAACTGTTTCCAAAAAGATGGAAGCATAGCATTGTCCAAGATGTCTTGGTATGCTGAAGCATTAAGATCGTTCTTCACTGGGTATAAGGGGCCTGATTCAAACACCTGAATAACAGGTTTGGACAAATACTTTTGCTCTAAAATAATAATAAAAAAATAAATGTAATAATTTATTCATATTTATATATGTTTAATCCTTTGTAGGGACAATCCATCGTGACAACCTGTCGACTCTGGAATTTGGAAACGCCAATCAGCTTATTGTGTATGTACACCCACTCACAAAAGTGAGTACACCCCTCTAATTTCAGCAAATATTTTAGTATATCTTCTCAAAGGACAATATTATGAAAATGAAACTTGGAAATATTTTAGAGAAATCAATGTGCAGCTTGTATAACAGTATAAATTTACTGTCCTCTGAAAATAACTCAAAATAAAGCCATTATTGTCAAAAGAGCTGGCAACAAAAGTGAGTACACCCTAAGTAATAACAGCTGTACATCTTTAACCATGCAAAGTCATACGTCCTGTTTATCATGTTCATGTGTTTGTCAGTGGCCGGGTATGTCTCCAGACCTGAACCCTATTGAGCACCTGTGGGGCGTCCTCGAGTGGAAGGTGTCGAAGCGTGATGTGTCTTACATCCAGCTCTGTGATATGGACACAGTTTTGACATGTTCTCTTAAGGTGTACTCATTTCCGTTGCCAGTTTTCTAGACAAAAAAGTCTGCATGTTGAGTTATTGTTAGAAGACAGTAAAGCTCTACTGCTGTACAAGCTGCACATTGACTACTCTAAAGTAAGTATCCAATTTTCATTGTCCCTTGAGATCATATAATAAAGTGGTTGCTGAAATGTGAGACACACTCTTTTGTGAGGGTTGTACTCACTTTTGTGAGATACTGTATTTGCAATGTGGGAGAAAACCAGAGTATCTGGAGGAAAAACACAGAGCACAGGGAGAGCATGCATGAGATCCAACCCCCCAACCCTGGAGGTACAGTAACCTCTGAGTCATCACCCTCTTCGCAGTTCTTTTAAGAACAATAAGCAAAGTTTGGTTAAAGGTTGGTTAAAAGTTTGATGCAGTTGGATTTACTCCAGGTTAATATCTTCGCATGCGTGACTTTAGACTGGACTTTATTCGAATTTGTTGCCACTTTAGTTTGTTTCTCTCTCTCTCTCTCTCTCTTCCTCACACTAGAGCACTATGCAGACTAGTAGAATCTCTTCATGTCAGGACCCTGAGCTGTACCCTGACCTACACAGTGTGTACTAAAGAGTATGCTAGTACAGTAGGTAGTTTCCGACTTCAGCAATTAATTATTAACTTTTCTCGCTTAATCCCCGGCTGTCACGGAAACTCCCAAAGTGTGAAGGAATCAGCAAACGGAAATTCATCAGCATTACTAACTAATAATGAGCGGAAATTCTCAGTTAATAACGTTAACAGTCAGGAGTTATGAAGAGATCAGCGGACCATTAATCGCTTTAATAATCTACAGCGTTTTTTAAAATATATATTTTTTCATTTTGAACCGAATTTTACCCCCGTGGTTCTCCTACTCACCCCTGAGAGACGTGTCGGTCGACTCCTGTCCCTCTCCAGCCTTGCAGCGGTGCAGGATTTCTCAAACGCGCGTGCGGCGAAACTCATTCCAGCTGTTGCCCAGATGTGACTTGTCTTGTTCGCGCGAGAGACACAATGTAAATGACCATTTATGACCAACAAATGTAGCCAATACACAATGATTTACAAATGTTCTTAGACAGCAGAAACAGAACGTGTGTGTGTGTGTGTATAGTGGGCCAAAAAACGCACTTCGAGAAAGAAAAATAGTATGATGTATATTATATTATATTATATTATATTATATATTTTGTGTAGCGTGTATACATTTTTTTACCGACTTTGGCGGCTCGGTGCTTTTCCAGCACTTCTTATGGTTATTTACAGGCGACCTGTCAGTAAGGGGCGCTGCGGCGCCGCCCCCATAAAGTTAGGCAGAGAAAAATGCTACTTTAACATGTAATTATTTAACATAATAATTATTTATTTTAATAATGAAATAAATTAATTTTACAGTCACAATATTCCGCTGTATTTCTTAATATAATTTATTTACAACCTTTAAAAAAAATCTAAACTGTATTACGTTAATTTGTGTTGGTGGACAAACGACTGTCTGTATGTAGGCACGTAAATTTTTGAAAAGCATGTGACTTGAGGCTGCGCTCTAATTGGATTTTTTAAAATCACCCCTGAACCCGCCCACTTTTGTTCTTAGCGAATCACTATTGTTTTTAAATCTTTGGGCTCATGTGATTGGACCATTCTCAACGAGTCTTATTAACGGTCAGCAGATTGTTAGTTAATGTATTGAATAGTGATTGAAGTGGAAGCCAGATAAAGATGGGAGAAAATTCTGTAATTTCTTTGCTAAAATACCCCTTCGATCTTCTAATTAAGCAGCAGTCAAGTGATCGTGGCCCTTTCCAGCACTTCTTTTGGCTATTTATAGGCAATTATTTTAATCAATTAATTAGTTTAATTTAAAAAAGAAAATTGCGCCCCCCCACAAATTTTTTTTTGCACCATCCACCACTGTGTATATATATACTGTATGTATATAGAAAAATTAGAATATCATGCAAAAGTTCATTTATTTCATTAATGCAACTTAAAAGGTGAAACTAATATATGAGATAGACTCATTACATGCAAAGCAAGATAGTTCAAGCCGTGATTTGTCATAATTGAGATGATTACGGCTGACAGCTCATGAAAAACCCAAATCCACAATCTCAGAAAATTTGAATATTACATGCAATCAATAAAACAAGGAATGGCTGATCGTTGCAGAAACAATTCTCTCTAAAAGTAATAAAAGTATTGATCCACTGGTAGGGATAGAGCAGGACGACACCCCAAATGAGATGCCAGTCAATCACAGGACATCAACACACATTTACTTGTTTGCTAATCTTGTGACCCCAAAAAAAACCTTTAAAGTTATTTTGGATGCATGTTTGCCCATTGGGGCGAATATAACTTTTGAGCTAAATATGGTTTGGCAGAATTAATAATATAATACATTTGTAAGAACTTGAGGACCACTAAAAACAAAAACACTTCAAAGAATTTATGACCATCCTCCTCCATGTTGCACTAAACCTACAGCGCATCTGGAAAGTATTCACAGGGCATCACTTTTTCCATGTTATGTTACAACCTTATTCCAAAATGAATTAAATACTTTTTTTAAATCAAAATTCTACAAACAATACCCCATAATGACAACATGAAAGAAGTCTTTGTAAGTTTATAAAAATAAAAAATAAAAACATGAAAAAAAATAAAAATAAATCACACATGCATAAGTATTTACAGCTTTCGCCATGACCCTCGAAATTGAGCTCAGGTGCATCCGGTTTCCACTGTTCATCCTTGAGATGTTTCTACAACTTGATTGGAGTCCACCTCTGGTAAATTCAGTTGACTTGGCATGATTCAGGAAGATGATTTGTCTATATAAAAGGTCCAACAGTTAACAGTGGAAGTCAGAGCACAAACCAAGGCAAGGAATTGTCTGTAGACCTAAGAGACAGGACTGGGGAAGGGTACAGAAAAATTTCTGTAGCATTGAAGGTCCCAATGAGCACAGTGGCCTCCATCATCCATAAATAGAAAAAGTTTGGAACCACCAGGACTCTTACTAGAGCGAGCCACTCGGCCAATCTGAGCGATCGGGGGAGAAGGGCCATAGTCAGGGAGGCGACAAGAACCCAGGTCAGTTTGAAAGAGGTCCAGTTTCTCTGTGGAGAGAGGAAAATATACACACTGTACAAGCTATAAAAAATAAAAATAAAAAAAAAGGATATAACCACAGGGTTAATTAGCACACCACTGAATGAAAACTTCAAAAGTACTGATTTCTAACATGAGCATGTTAACTGAAAACAAAGGTTACCTTGTTAGAAATTTAATTTTTTACCGATTTCTCTGGAAGTCCCACATCAGAGCTCCTAATACACCAAAACCGACGAATCAATGTACAAGGAGGATCAGCAACTAAAACTGAATTTTGCTAAATAATCTAAATAATTATTTGATTATATATGCTAAATAATCAAGGAACTGATTATTTAGCAAAATAATCATATTTTCATTATTTTTATAAATAATTATTGATTATTTTTATCATCAATAATTATTTATACACAATATTCTTTTGGAAGTTTCCGACATTCTTCTTGGCAGAATCATTCAAGTTCAACCAGGTTGAATTGGCAGGGTCGGTGCACAGACATTTTCAGGTCTCTCCAGAGATCCTCTATTGGGTTCAGATCCAAACTCTGTATAGGCCACTCCAGGACTTGTTCTGAAACCACTCCTATGTCTTGTTGAACTGTAACCCTTCAGGAGATTCTGAGCACTTTGGAGTAGGTTTTTACTCAGGATAGTGCGTCATCGTATCTGCAACAATTTTCCCCTCTATACTGACTAATCTCCCAGTCTGTCACAGAAAAACATCCACACAGTATGATGCTGCCACCACCATGTTTGACTATAGGGAAGGTTTTATTAAGTTGATGTGCAGTGCCTGATTTCCTGAAACCAAAGGCTTACACAAACTTAAAAAGACTTCTGGATTGAAATCAAAGAGACAAACTGTATAAATCAAAAAGGGTTACAAAGACAAAGAAGATTTAGGAAGATTTGTTGATTAAAGACTATGGAAGACTTTTCAAAGAAAATGACGAACCAAGACTTATTGATTGAAGACAGACTTATTAAAACCTACAAAGACTTTATAATTGAAGCTGTACACTTTCAAAGATATTGTACGTTTTAGAAAGTCATTGTGATTAATGGTAGGATGTACCAGAGCTCAATTACAAATGTAATACCAAAACGGTCTGAATACTTATGTAAACGGGATATTTATTATTATTTTTTTTTAATAAATCAACAACAACAAAAAAAATTAACTACAAACACATGTATTTACTTTGTAACTGTGGAGAATTTGGTGCAGAATGGTGAGGGGGGAAAAAGGGATTTTAATTCATTATAAGATGAGTGTGAAACATAAAATGTGGAAAATTTTAAAAGGGTCTGAAAACCCTGGATTTTTTTTATTTTCATACATAAAAGGCCTGTAATATTTCACTTTAAATGTAATTTATCTACAAGTTGCACATTTAAATTATGTAAGAACCAAAGGTTGTTTAAATGGCGGCCTAACTTCTGCACTCAACTGTAATATTAAAAGAAAAAAGCGTGTAGATTCTGCATTACTATACATGTCGCGTCACTGTTCAATGAAAGCATGATTTTTAAAGATTTATAGGAAAAAAACTGTTAAATATCTGGAAATTCCAACTGCTTGTTCCTTCGAAATAAACAAACAGTCAACAAAGATTCTGAACCAGACACACGTACCATGTACAAAAAAAAAAAACCCCGTGTGTTCTGTTAGAGCAGAGCCAGCAGCATGCCGACATTAATAGGCAGATCGAGTCGATCTTCGGTGTAATACATAGACTTGATTGTCTCAGGTGAAGAGAGCAGGAAAGCTACAGGGCCTACACGCTGTTCCACACATGTAGCACAGAGAATTCCACCTTCCTCTGTAACGTCCATCTGGAAAACACACACACACACACAAACAAATTATGGCAGCTGTATGTGAATGAATGTAGATATTTGAAATGTAGAGGACATACGTAATTAATTGGGAGTCTGTGCATGCTGAGTGGTGACTCCAAGGTGATGAGGTTAGGACACTCTCTGGTGCTGCATCGCCGATGCTGATCCTTATTTAAAAGCGTACAGCTCAGCTCGGACCGCATAAAATATTCCTACAGCCGGAGACATGCAAAGAATACATCAGAGTGAACTTTGATACAAATGTTAATGTGCAAACTAACAGCATAATGCTGCAACACACACCAGGGAGCTGTGTATAGTAAAAAACTACGTAAAGTATTAAAATTAAATGAGGACCGTTCAAGTCAAACCAGAACTTTTGATTGAGCAGATTAACATGAGACTATATAACCCCTGCAACACTGAATGCTTGAATATGATCAAAGTAGGAAGTTTTCTCAGTCTGCTGGAGTCATGATCAGACTGCTTGCATCACATCTGAAACACTGGCCTCCCAGGAACTCATTTCATGGCCCAAACATGTGGAAATGGCTTGAAGTGAGGTCAGGACTGTACGGGGATGTGGAAATAACTCCCAGCAGAGTTCCATTTATGTACAAGTGGTGTTTATAAATGATTGTGCGTATAGTTCCCACAGACAGATGCGTCTCTTCTGCACGGTGGTGACAAGTTATTCATCGATTTTTAAGATTCAGGCGTTTCACTCACTCAATGTTCACATAAACGAGTGCTGTGTGCTCTGAGACACCTCGGCCTGGATCGTCATTTATGGACGTTCGGTCGTCTTGAAAAAGTTTATGTATGAATAAACATGAAAAGTCATTGGTGGGAAGCTAATGTGAAATAAGAGATACATTTTTTAATACAGGAATAAGAGGAACAAGGAAAATGCGGATACTGGAAATTAATCACTATCAGATTATTAAAAGTAACTCTACTTTGTGTCTGGACATTACATCACCCAAATTGGTTTTCTTCCTGTAAGAACCCCATCATGTTTTATTCCATTTTTGTTGGAAAGAATTATACAAATTATGCAATTAAAATTCTGCATTACATGCAAAGTTTCAATAATTTAACTTCGATAACTTGGGAAACTTATTTAAGGGCCAAAATGTATGGAGCAGATTACAAAATATTTGTAACAGTGACCCACTAAACCTAAATCTACTGTAGATGATCTTGTAGATCCTATGGAGCAGGATGGACGTTACAGCTCTTCACTGGCCTTCCAGGTGAAATGGAGGACAGACTACTCACCCCTGCAAGTGTGAGGATGTTACTGACGCTCTTGGTGATGTACAGCGCTTTCTTGGCTCTAGTCACAGCCACATACAATAGATTCCACTCATCTGCATGGAAATTTCTGATACCTGTATAGACAAAAAGAGGGATTTACTGCTTGTGTCTATTTATCCCTCACTCCTAAAATAATTCTTTTCACCACATGCAAGCTTTTTGGCTATAAATGGAATAACACCCGACAGACAAGGATAAACATAATTTACTACATTTGTATTTTCACTGGAAAGAAATATCTAGGGGTGTAAAACATTTGTTCACCTGCATAATTAACCTTAAATCCTAAACCCAAGAAGCAGGAACCGTTTATACAGAAAAGGGTTAGGGTCACCCAAAATTATTTGAGTTCTGACGATTTCTCTCAGAATTCTGACCTTAATCTCAGAGTTCTGATGTTTTTTCAGAGAATTCTGATTTTACTTTATTGTTGTGGAGCAGCCACAAAACAAGTATTTATGTTATAACAGCTATAAATAGTCATCATCATAACAACCTCTTTCCCCTCGTTTCTCATGTTACTAAGAAACGTACAATAAAGTAACTTCTGTGACTAAAACTATATCAATGATAAATTATTACATGCTTTATTTGATAAATTGCAATATTTATCATCATTGTATATTTCCACAATGCAAATCTCTATGAATGAGCTGTTACTATGGAAACTATTACGTATTAAAGTAAAGTTTATATTAAATTAATATAAACTTGAGATTTAGGTTTGAGAATCTACCACCGCTGTCGTATGAGTGTAATTTGATGTGCAGTGTTGTTAATAAAAAGCAGTATGAACCTGGGTTAATGTTCATCCTCTGCAGGTTGTGTCTAGAGCAGGGCACCTTCACGAAGTCATCCATGACCACCACTGTATTAAACTCTAGACCCTTGGCTTTATGCATCGTGCCCAGGACGTAGTCTATAAAGTCAACACAAAGATAAAGGATATATGTCTGATATTGTGAAGTATAACCAATGTAAAACTAAAAGTTAAATATTTAATGTGAGAGAAAAAAAAAAAGAATATTTAATGTGAGCTTTGGGGAAAAACTCTGCAAATAAGAATCATCATCACTTATCACTGTCTGATTCAGTCGTTCTCAACCCTGGTACTGGACATTTTAGTGTTTTCTCAGCTCAAGTAGACTTGATTAGTTAAATCAGGTAATTAATAGTCTTTTCTGGATGAAGGTGAATGTGGTAAAGCAGGAAAAACACTAAAATCCGCAGAGCAGGGTTGTGAACGGCTGCTTTTATTGATAACTGGGACGGTTTCTGACCGGCGTGGTTCGCCTTGCTCTGAGCGCAGCTTTGGATCCGCTTCACCAGCTCCGGAATGCGATTGTTGAATTTCTCCACCACAGCCAGTTTGCCTTCCAGCTCGTGGTCTTCCGTGTGCATGGCGTACCTCTTTAGGCCTCCATAACCGCCCAGCTTCTCTATACAGAAGCTCTGGATAAATGGGTCCTTAATCCACAGTTTTTCTGTAGGTAAAGACCATATTTAGCCATTTCTTCATTCATTTTTTGATTCATTCATGCATTAATACATTATCTATACCACTTATTCTGTACAAGGTTGCAGGGGGTTGACTTGGCAAGGTACACCCTGGACAGGGTAGCAATCTATCTAGCGATATAGGGCACCCACGCGCACACACATTTCAGGCAATTTGGGAACGCCATTTAACCAAATCTCCATGTCTTTAGACTGTGGGAAGAAACTGGAGGAAACCCAACAAAGCACGAGAAGAACATACAAACTACATGCACACAGACCAGGAGCAAGAATTGAACCCTCGAGTCTGGAGGTGCGAGGCCACAGTGCTGACCACTACGCCACCGTGCCGCCCCATTTGTTCATATAAAGTATAAAAGCGCTTCGGCTGGTGATCACACATAAGAAGAAGAAGCCAAACACAAAGATGGAAGTGATTCGCACTTAACATTTGAGAATTTACCTTAACAGTTCAGAAAGTGTCAATCGACTCTAAATCAAAAAACTGATCCATTGATTCGATTAACTGAAACAAGTAACTGAAATGATTAATATTAGATCGATTAAATTGCATACAGCACAAATACACAAGCAAATACATGAGATGCGATTAACATAGGAGCGGATTGCAAGATTTTTTTGATGTGTGTATTGTATTGATGTGACAATGTAGAATAATTTTTCCACCTTGAGCAACATATAATCATGACCTTCAGCCTTTTTTTTTTTGGCAAACAGTTAATGGACTAACCGTTTCTCCGTTTTTCATCTGGCTGCATGAGAATCCAGATATCCATGATTTGCTTCAACCCAAAATTTTCAACACCCTAAAAAAACAAGAACAAAAAAACAAACAAAAAAAAAATAATCCAACAGTTCAGCCAGCAATCCAAAAAAGAATCCAGGGAATCGGTTTGTACACAATACAGGATCGCATGAACTCACGCCCACGATGTGGATCTTGCAGTTAGGGTTGATGTCGGTGAGCCGTACTGCTTCAGCGAACACGGTAACGTTACAGCGACACAAAATGGCCACGTTTCCTCCGACCTGTGACTGAGCTTGTTTTATGCTGTCCAGACGCTCCTTGTCCTCTCCTCTCACAGTGCCTGGGGAATCAATGGTGGTATTGAGGGACTTGGATATTAACGCATATAGAGCCAGGTCCATACATTTTGGAACAAAGATAAGTTTTAGGCATTTGGCCTGTGTACATCACCACATTGAATATGAAATTAAATACTCCAGATGTGAGCGGAGCCAAGACAAATTCAGCTTTAATGCTTTAAGGGACAAAAGTGTACGAGTAACCAAATCAGCAATTGCAGTGATTTTCATACGTATACTCTCATTTTGAATAACGGAGTCAATAAACAAGCGGATAAAAGGCCTGGAGGTGGCTCTGAGTGTTACGTTCACATCTAGTAGCTGTTCACTTGAACTCTCAACATTGGTAGTGACCAATACAACAGTTTAAAACATTCTTAATAAAAAAAATAATTAAAAAAAAGAGGGGATTGACCGGCAAGCTCAGCAACAGCAAAAGGCCTGGAGGACAACTAAAGTGGATGACCGTAGAACTGATGGTGGATGATGGTGGGCTCTCACCCTATCAGAGCTTTTCACTTTTCATTGAAGGTGGAAAGACCAACAATCAATCAGTAGCTGAAGGCAGCTGCAGTAAACGCCTGGAAAAGCACTTTGGGGAGGAAACCCAGCATTTGTCATGTTGTCTTGTCCATTAGTTCCAGTTGAAAGTCTTGACGATACTCACATTGTCTCATTTCAAATGCAATGTTGTGGTGAATCTTTGTTCCAAAATTTATGACCCTGGCTGTATTTTAAATGACTGTTAAACCTACCATCCTGATGTCCACCGACCAAAATCTTTTTCACCTTTTTGCAGACGTTTAGGATCGTTGCACCAACATAGGCAATCTCAGAGCCAAATCTAAAACTCTTAAAAAAATAAAAATAAAAATGATGATAAATACCTGGTCGATATTCAAAAATAAAGTTCTAGTCCCCAAATATGTACAGATTTAATATTACTCATATAGGAACAGTTATAGCGAAGCTATGAGTGATTGATTAGCTCACAAGTTTACGCTTGAATGTGTATACGTACTTGTGTTAAGTAGTAAAGATGTGTGTGTGGAACACCGTGCAAAGCATTAACGGCTCCTCTGAAAGTGTATATCTGCTGGTGTGGATCTCCAACCAGGATCTTTCCACAGGACTGAGAAAGCATGATGTCCATGATGACTAAAGAAGAGGAGGAGTACATGATGTTACGGCACAGACAAACACTCTCTAAACTGCGTGGGGGAAAATAAATAAATTAATAAATAAATACCTGGAGTGCAGTCCTGAGCTTCATCTATCAGAATCACATGATAGTCTTCGAGTACAGGCTTCTGCAGCTGCCATAGTTTGAGGTAACCTTTATAAACAAGTATATACGATACGTTACTGTATTTTTAATTAAAAAAAAACCGTAATCCAAAAAACAAAAGTTAGCTGCCATCTTCAAGTTTTACCCACAAAGGGTTTGACCCCGTGTTCTAACGAAAATGTATAATATCAGATAAAATGATACACAATCAATGGTCTGAAGCTTAATCATTACTACTTTTTTTTGTTTAATATAAAATAATGAGTTTATTATATCTACCATCATGGGTTATGTGGTGCGCCGTTTGTTTAGTGGGTTGCAACTCCGTCATTTTCTTCCAGATGCCCTCTGCGACATGTGCAAACATCTGGTTTAGATGTAAAAAGATTACAAAACATGTAGGTTAGTGGCCTGCACAGGAGCTAATAAGCACATCTCCAAAATTTCAGGTAGGCATTGTGTAAATGTGTAGTTTTGTGCTTCAAATGCTTCAATGCTACTGTACGTGCTCACTCATATACGAAGACGAAGCGTCTTCGAGTCAAACCTCAGTTTGACAGTTATGAGAGTAAAAACTGCCTTTATTTCTCTATATTATTCCCTGCACTATTCTAATGCACTTATCCCAATGTTTTCCTAGTGCTTGGACACCATCAAAATAGGAATTACGGACTGCCTGCTTCACGTCTGAAATGCTGGCTTTCCAGAAACTCCTGTATTGTAACAAACGTGGAAATGGCTTGGAGCGGGATTAGTCAAGACCTGCAAGTGCCTGTAATGTGCAAGTGCTGGGTTTAGTTGGTGAATGATTGTGTGTACAGTTCCCACAGATCTGTACGTCTCTTCAAGGATCAGTCGTTCAACTCGCTGAACGTTCACGGGAACGGTTGCACAAATCAAATGTTTTTTTGTTTTTGTTTGTTTATTTTTTAATAAAAGTCTCATCACTGTACTGTGCTTGAAGTCTTCTGTAAATGTCCATTAGTTTTTATGGCTTCATTCATGAGAAACTTGGCCCTTTTAATAGTCTTCAATAACTGTTTATTCCTGGTCAGCGTCACAGAATACATGGAAATACACCCTGAATGGGCACCATACACACACACACACATTCACACAGACACGGATAGAACATAAGATGCGCCAGTTGGTCTTGTTGACCCTGGAGTTGTAACGCATCAATGCTGCCCTCAACAATCCATGTCCATCTACCTTTTTTTTGGCTTCACTCAGATCCTCGACATTCCCTTTGGTATTCTTGTAGCGGTTCGGGACGTGCTCCGAGCTTATGCGCTCATCCGTGGAGGAGCAGAAGTTGTTGATGGTATCCGTCACCACCTTGGCATTAGTAAAGCCACCATGGCCCTCTGGAAGCACCCAGGCCACCGTGAACGGCTTCAGATTACTGCACAGCTTACTCAGAGTTTTGTACCTGGATGATAAAATTAATTTTAATAATACATCTACTTTTTTTTCAGAACCTGGTTACTTGCACCTAATCATTTTAAACAAGTCTGTCTTTTTTTTAGGCTTGAACTCATTTTAGAAATCTGACCTGTGTCCAATAGCTTTGTAGGCCATCGAGTGGATGGTCCTGCACTCTACATTAGGAGGAAAACTCTGCTTGGCCTGCATGGCCACGGATTTGTTGAAGGAGATGTAAAGGAAGCGCAGATGTGGTCTTTCTTGAGCGTACTTCACCAGAGTTGTTGTCTTTCCAGTTCCTGGGACATCAAAATACATCAGCAAAGCTTTTTTCGAGGTGTTTACATATGCATGAGATAATGACTCAAAAACACTAAGATTATAAGAAGTCAAAATTACTGCTATTCACATAATGTGTGCAGAAAACCTGGTGATTATGTGTATAAATATCGACTCAAATCAAAGGTTCTTACCAGCAAAAGCCATGATTTTGACAATGTGTTCTCTCTGGATGTCGTGATTGAGGATCTGCTGCTGTTCATGAGTGACGTATATCTGCTTTTCTCTGCACACAGGGACAGTGAGGTCCATAAATACGGCACATGCGATATTTAACACTGATCAGCTTAAAAATGCTAAAATGACCCTGTACCTGCCTTCACCATAACTCTGAGGTGGTGGTGCGTTCTCCATCAGATGCAACACGTAAAAAATATTGTAGTGACACCTGAGTGAGGGACAAGACACAGAAAGGACGATTTGTCCATGACTAAGGACCTGGCTGCAAGCGTTCATCCGAACCAAAAAGGAAGCAGTTATCAATCACTTTACCTGTTAGTGAGATTTATGTTTGTGTTCCTCATGGCGACGAGTAGTGTAGCCACGGCCCACAGGAACTCCGAGATCCAGTCTGGAGTCAGTAAACAGCCAGAGGTTTGGAAACGAGCCACTAGATTCAGGACGTCCTTCACCCCATCTGCAAGGATCAGCATGAGGGCCATGGTGGACCAGGGGTTTGGTCCCTACAACACATCATTTTCCACTTCCTCATTATTTTGTTTTAATGTATCAACATCTACATATATAATACACATACATGAGGGGCGTTTGAATCAAACCAAGACTTTTGATCAGGCAGGATACCAGAACACAGTTCTGAGAGGAAAAAAAAAAAAACTCCCTTTATTTCTCTATAAAATTCTCTGCTACACTAATGCACTTATTCCAGTGTCTCACTAGTGCTCGGATACCATCAAGGTTGAAGGTTTTCTCAGTACACCAGAGACATGATCAGACTGATCATCTGCTTCATGTCTGAAACACTGGCCTCTCAGGAACTCCTGTAATGGCGCAAAATATGTGGCAGGCATGTACCATGATCCACCTCTCAGCCTGGATCGTCATTCATGGCAGTACGGCCTTTAAATGTTTTACTGCGGCTAAGAGTCTCATCTCCGTCTCATATACTGTGCTTGAAGTCTTCTGTAAATGTTAATCGTTTTTTACACCTTTATCCTTTGATTCTTACCACTTATTGGACGAGACATTTAGATGTATTTTCATTTAAGGATTCATTTCAGTATTTTAGGATTATATATTACTTTGGTCAACTAAGTTGTGGTAAATGTGCCTTAAAAATTATTCTGACTTCACTTGATAGTACTGCTTGTATGTCTTGTGTGACAGACGTCTCATCCAATCAGCGATAAGAATTTAATTTGCGAACTATACCTACCTTTTCCAGTTTGACTGAATTGTCGTTGTGTTTTCTGATTTGTTATACTGTTTACGGTTTTGTTATTTTGTTTTCGGTTTTGTTATTTTGATTTTTAATTTGTTATTTAGTTTTCAGTTTTGTTCTTTTGTTTTCATTTTGTTGTTTTGTTTTCATTTTGTTATTTTGTTTTTAAATTTGTTATTTTGTTTTGGTTTTGTTTGGTTCTTCTTGGCCACCGTAGGTTATAGCTGATTAGAAGAACATTCCATAATATTCGGCATAAGTTTGACATGTCCTTTAATAAATTGAAAATTGTAATAGGTGGCAAACTGCTGTGGTGTAAGAGGAATAAAATGTTTCTGTATGTGCGATTTTATTTAAACTCAAAAACTTGAATAGATTACCCTTAATTAAAAAAAACAACCTACATACCTCACCAATCATCTCCATGTCTGGAAGTCTGTGCTTGATGCAGGCTTCTGCCTGGGAGTAAAGTCGATGGCCTTTCACACGATGCAACACATCTGCCAGGTTCACTCGTCTGCTGTGTTTAAACTGTGACATGTACCTGCAGAGACAGTGGAGCACTTTAAAATCTAATGCATCATTTAGATACCTGCAGTAGAGACTAGTCATTCTTGAGCCTCACTTATTTCATCATGTTTCGCTTGCAAAGAGTCAGACTTTCTTGTATTTCTAATGTAGTCTTGAGGAATAGTTCTCCAGGCTTCCTGAATGGCTCCGATTCTCGGCAAGATCTGTCTCTCATTTTCAGTCCAGTCCCAGTACCTGAGCAGTTTCAGACTCAATTTTTTTAAGCCACACATTGACCTACGAATCATTCAAGCATAAAAAAACATCTAACTTCAGACATGAACTGGTGAGAAACAGGTGCTGATGCTGATCAGAGTGGTGATGCTGAATGCTTGCATCAGACGAGAAGGGAAATGAGGTTGCTGCTGACGCTGTTACATAAACAAACTATTTAAAGCGTATCGTTTACGTATCTTTAGGCATTTGCAGCCTCTCACAGTAAAACATTTGTTCCCATTTCTTTGATTTAATCTACATCATTATTTTTAAATATCATAAGTATAAACAAGCGTCTGTTTACTTGAATACAATAATGTATATCAGACAAGGATTAAACTAAACAACTGAGTATCATGCGTAGACAATAACTTTGAATTTTGTCTTTCCAGTTGAATAAAATCATTGGTGTCACAGCAAGTTTATAAAAATAAAATTAGCACCAAACCCATGTTCAATGGCACTCACTGATATTTTTATATTTCACTGCAACCTCTAACACAGATAGTTTTTAAAAAAAGAGTCTAAATCAATAATTATTAATCAAGTAAAAAAAAAAAAAGATTAGTCTTTGATGCAGGATTAAAATTACAGCAGGTTTTTGGTAGTGAACGCTCATCTGTGCCTAAGTCGAGTATAGCTAGTGTGCACTCAGGGCTTCAGGGTTCATATAAAAAAATAATAATAATAAAAAAAAAAGCAAGAATCATTAACCATTAACATAATAAATTCTTAGTTTCACTCAAATCTGAAGCTAAACCAGTTCACCGGTTAATCACTGAACCAGCATCATCCAGCATCTCACTGTCCTCTCCAGGCATTCCAGTGGATTAGGAAAGCTCCCATGGGAAGCTCACTCAGGTGCTTTACTGCTAAACAAATACACACTTTAAAAAACTTGTTGGAAGACCAAAAAAAAAAAAGCAAGGGCAGTCAGGGGTAAAATAGTGGGGCAGAAAAACGCACCCGATGGATTTTGATATACTCCTCCTAGGGAATTTATATGATCGTCACCAAACCGGAGCCGATGTGATCTAAAGACACTGAGGACGTAAAATTGCAGAGGGATTTTTGATATCTCAAACGGGTCAGCCGTGATAATGTCTTAAACTTACACCGAAAAATGATTAATTACTTTTTGTGTCGCCTTATATTGAGTGACATTATATTCAGCCCGCATGCAAAAACACACACACCCACACACACTAACAAGTCACATGTCTCACACATACATCACACACATACTAACACACGCATCACTAATGTTAACACACAGACTCGCACACCACACACATAAACATGCACAAACACATATACTCGTCACACACACACACACAAACACACACCTCTCTCCCTCACTCTCACACACATTAACTCTCACACACATTAACTCTCACACACATTAACTCTCACACACACACAGACACACACACACACACACTAACTCACTCAACAAATATTTAGAGCCCAAACTGACATTAGCCCTGTATAGTGTGTGATGTGTGCAAATTGTGCGGTGCAACCGGGTGGCGATGGCACAGGGTGCTTGGGCCAGTCATTGTTGTTTGCAACTACAGTGAAACCTCGGATTGTGAGTAACACGGTTTGCGAGTGTTTCGCAAGGCGAGCAAAGATTTTTTATCAATTTTGACTTGGAAAACAAACAAGTCTTGGTTTACGAGCACCGAGTATCATGCATCACGCATGCGCTTCTTGTTTTGACGCCGAACGTCACGTGATCACAACTGAGCCAACGGTTT